>CAHIKZ030002290.1:2965000-3037500 GCA_903632075.3 Acanthosepion pharaonis | reverse complement strand
GCCAGACGGCAACCAATATTGGATCTTATATATGCAGTATATTTCGCTGACACAACATGTTGTTTGTCTATATTTCTGAGATGAGGTATTATTTACATTAGTCGGACTATTGTCCTCATCTTTGTCGCCATATTTGTCACAACGTTTCGGCCGTTGTACGCTCCGGCCTTCTTCAGGTGGTAAAAATGATGCTGAAAACATTAGGTTTATAATACTCAGAAGTTCATACCCAGATGTTATCAAGGACACATGGCACAGTGGATAAAGGCATCGGTTAGATCCAGTGACAGACCCAAAGAAGGTGAGTTCAATTCTTGGTTAAGGCAGTGGAGAACTTTCAGAGGGAAAATTAGCAGGAGATAACTAATAACTGACATCCATCAAACATGGCACGTGGAATTAGAACAGTCTACCCCAGCGATCGAAATAAAGGGTTCAGTTCGAAATTCCAACCACCTGAAGAAGGCCGGAGCGTACAACGGCCGAAACGTTGTGACAAATATGGCGACAAAGATGAGGACAATAGTCCGACTAATGTAAATACTGTACAACATGTTGTATATAGTGGAGAAAATAGTACATCAGACTTGTCATTTTGATCTTCGTTGCCAACAGGTCTGAATTCGAAAAACCCATGTTGGCCTACAGCATGACGTACATCAGTCAGGTAAGTGCCATACACGTTTGGGCAATAATATGTATTTTTTGATACATGACAGAAGTGCCAGAAGATTATTCCCGCTGTATGTTGCGATTTCATTCTGCGGTATACTGGTTGCCAACACAGTCTGTCCTTCTCTTGAAGGTGGGAGAAGAAAAGATTCATACATTTCCCAAGGGCATTTTTGCGTAATTGAATATAACAAACTCGGCTGGAAATTCGAACTCCGAGCTGATATCCATTCCTCCACAACGCACATCACGAAATCCCATTACTTTATGTGACGTACATACTATACCGCTAATGAAAGGACCGTAGAGTCTACAATGACTGTGATCCAGGCTGCAGTCTACTTGTATTGGCGAATAGTTGGCGATGTTGTCTAGTTCGTCTTTTTAATGAGTTCTATCTTGACTGGATCAATTATATTCCTGCCGGGTTGATTCTTTTTCGCTCTATGAAACACTCTTTTTTTATTCATGGACTGTAAAAATTTTTCAAATAAATTCGGTAATTCATCAAATCGGAACTTAAATATTTCTTTAAGATGGAATACACAAGTTAGCTGAAAGATTACTTTTTAAAAAAGCCCTTTGCTAAGTGAACAACTATGATTTGAAAATTTAGAAATGTTGGAAATTTTTGCATCATATTAATAATAATAAGGACGGCGATTTCAAATCTGCATAAAATTGATTTTCTAAAAGGAAATGTTTTCTCAGTAATTCACTGCAACAGGGAATAAGATTAGCATTTTTGAAAATACGTTTTTGCTTAACAAATCACATAGGCTAAGTAAGGATAAAATTATACATTTTATTCAAAGAATTGTATGAGGTATATGTTCCTCTTTATTGCTATTAACACACAGCTCCAGTCGATAATTTCTTCCGCCTTTTTAAAGGTGTTTTTCCTGCACGTTTCTATTAGACCTGTAGCTTTCTATTGTTCGGATTTCCGTTTACAAACATGGGATTCAACAATATCACGTTATGATGATAATAAAGGCTAGACAGAAAACATTACTTCAGAAAAAAAATAATTCCAACACATAAATCGCCTTAAAATTCATATCATCGGTAAAGATAATAGTAATATTAGCCATTTCCTTATAAAGATAATAGTAATATTAGACATTTCCTTATAAAGATAATAGTAATATTACCTGTTTCCTTATAAAGATAATATTAATATTACCCATTTCCTTATAAAGATAATAGTAATATTAACCATTTCCTTATAAAGATAATATTAATATTACCCATTTCTTATAAAGAATAATAGTAATAAAGATAATAGTAATATTAGCCATTTCCTTATAAAGATAATAGTAATATTACCCATTTCCTTATAAAGAATAATAGTAATATTACCTGTTTCTTTATAAAGATAATAGTAATATTACGTGTTTCCTTATAAAGATAATAGTAATATTAGCCATTTCCTTATAAAGATAATAGTAATATTAGCCATTTCCTTATAAAGATAATAGTAATATTACCTGTTTCCTTATAAAGATAATAGTAATATTAGCCATTTCATTATAAAGATAATAGTAATATTACCCATTTCCTTATAAAGATAATAATAGTAATATTACCTGTTTCCTTATAAAGATAATAGTAATATTACCCATTTCCTTTATAAAGATAATAGTAATTTACCCATTTCCTTATAAAGATAATAGTAATATTACCCATTTCCTTATAAAGATAATAGTAATATTACCTGTTTCCTTATAAAGATAATAGTAATATTAGCCATTTCCTTATAAAGATAATAGTAATATTACCCATTTCCTTATAAAGATAATAGTAATATTACCTTTTCCTTATAAAGATAATAGTAATATTACCCATTTCCTTATAAAGATAATAGTAATATTAGCCATTTCATAAAAGATAATAGTAATATTACCTGTTTCCTTATAAAATAGCATATTATAATAAAGTAATATTATTAGCCATTTCCTTATAAAGATAATAGTAATATTAGCCATTTCCTTATAAAGATAATAGTAATATTACCCATTTCCTTATAAAGATAATAGTAATATTAGCCATTTCCTTATGAAGATAATAGTAATATTACCCATTTCCTTATAAAGATAATAGTAATATTACCCATTTCCTTATAAAGATAATAGTAATATTACCCATTTCCTTATAAAGATAATAGTAATATTACCTGTTTCCTTATAAAGATAATAGTAATATTACCCATTTCTTTATAAAGATAATAGTAATATTAGCCATTTCCTTATAAAGATAATAGTAATATTAGCCATTTCCTTATAAATATAATAGTAATATTACCCATTTCCTTATAAAGATAATAGTAATATTACCTGTTTCCTTATGAAGGTAATAGTAATATTACCCATTTCCTTATAAAGATAATAGTAATATTAGCCATTTCCTTATAAAGATAATAGTAATATTACCCTTTTCCTTATAAAGATAATAGTAATATTACCTGTTTCCTTATAAAGATAATAGTAATATTAGCCATTTCCTTATAAAGATAATAGTAATATTACCCATTTCCTTATAAAGATAATAGTAATATTACCTGTTTCCTTATAAAGATAATAGTAATATTAGCCATTTCCTTATAAAGATAATAGTAATATTACCCATTTTCATATAAAGATAATAGTAATATTACGTGTTTTATATAAAGATAATAGTAATCTTAGCCATTTCCTTATAAAGATAATAGTAATATTACCCATTTCCTTATAAAGATAATAATAATATTACCTGTTTCCTTATTAAGATAATAGTAATATTAGCCATTTCCTTATAAAGATAATAGTAATATTAGCCATTTCCTTATAAAGTTACTAGTAATATTACCTGTTTCCTTATAAAGATAATAGTAATATTAGCCATTTCCTTATAAAGATAATAGTAATATTAGCCATTTCCTTATAAAGATAATAGTAATATTACCCATTTCCTTATAAAGATAATAGTAATATTACCTGTTTCCTTATAAAGATAATAGTAATATTAGCCATTTCCTTATAAAGATAATAGTAATATTACCTGTTTCCTTATAAAGATAATAGTAATATTAGCCATTTCCTTATAAAGATAATAGTAATATTAGCCATTTCCTTATAAAGATAATAGTAATATTACCTGTTTCCTTATAAAGATAATAGTAATATTAGCCATTTCCTTATAAAGATAATAGTAATATTACCTGTTTTATAAAGTTATAAAGATAATAGTAATATTACCTGTTTCCTTATAAAGATAATAGTAATATTACCCATTTCCTTATAAAAAATTACGTGTTTCCTATAAAGATAATCCCTTTCCTTAAAAGATAATTGTAATATTACCTGTTTCCTTATAAAGATAATAGTAATATTATCCGTTTCCTTATAAAGATAATTGTAATATTACTCATTTCCTTATAAAGATAATTGTAATATTACCCGTTTCCTTATAAATAATCATCAGGCGTTTATTGAAGAAACAGATAGAATACATTTTGTTTGAAATTCACCTTTCTCTTAAAACAATTATGGAAATGTTTTTTATGACGTCATGAATCATTCCTTTTATTACTCATTGTTCTCCTACTAATCGGAGTAGTTACATAGCCTGGTTAGTGTGGTTATGTTATATCTTTGGCAACAAAGAAAAGAATACTGAACTATTACGTGACATCTGTCATTCTTTACGGCAGAGAATGCTGGACAATTTCCTAAAAAATGAAGAAGAGACTTGAGGTGAGAGAGATGTGGATCTACAGTAGAATGCTAAGGAATACATTGACCGAGCGTGTGAGAAACGATGAGATCTTAGAGAGGAGGCAAACAAGGAGCAAGCTTATACTTAATACCAGATAGACAGCTGAGGGGTCTGGGACACATAATGAGGAAGGAGGGCCTGGAGAATCTGATACTCACGGATTGAATAGAGGAAAACAACGCGTTACATTCCTGGCGGATTTAAGCAAGTAGATGACAGAACGTGGTCTGGGGGAGGAAGTAGAGAGAGCTGCAATGGATAGAGGGTGGTGGAAAGCCATGATCACCTACGTCATGAAAGGACATGATGCATAAAAAAATGCTTAATTTACATATCACAACATCTCTCTATGACAAAGGCGTTTCGTGTCCCTTATTTTTATCATGCTTCTTCTAACTCTCATTTCATTTTCAGGATTTCTTTATCTCTTCCGGGATCTTAAGACAAATCTTTCTCTGAGAGACCTTGATCTATCACGTTTTCTCTCGTTATGTTTGCTGTATTCGTGCAATGACCTTCCTCAGTTTCCAAATCATATCCCCCACCCCGTTTGATCATCGTTATGCTCGTCTTCAGACATTTCATCCGACAAGGTAAGGTTTCGTTTTTGTTCAGCATTATCATTACTTGAGTTATCCGTGGACATTTCTTCGTCAGATATTTAATTCTGCAAGGCTAGGTTTCGATTTTTTGATCAGTATCATTACTTGAGGTAACTGTAGACATTTCTTCGTCAGACATTTCACCCTGCAAGGGTAGATTTTTTTTCTGCAGCACTACCATTACTCGTGGTATCCGTGGACATTTCTTCAAGTATTTCATCCTGCAAGAGTAGGTTTCGTTTACTTGAGTTTACCGTGGACTTTCCCCTTCTTATTCGTTGGGCGTTTGTTCCGAGTTTTCAAACTCATAATATCGAAACGGATTTTTTAGACCAAGTAAACATTTTGTATCCGGTTTGTCACCTTCTTGTCTCGTATCCATGAATTTTGCTCTCACTACAATGACAAACCTCTTTTTAGTCGAATATTCTTCAGCATTATCTGACTTATATCGTCGAAAATCAAATTTTCAACTGCATTTGGTAGGACATATTTGAAATTTTCATAACGACTTTGACCCTAGCTTTGATCAAAATTTTCTCCCCACGTTTCTTTATCTAATGTCATGCGTGATACACGCGTGGGCAATCATGTATTTTTCGATACATGACTAACGAAGCAGATTTTTTTTCCCGAGGTAGGTCGCCATTTCTTTTTGCAGTAGACCAGTTGCCATCCAGGGCTATAGAACCCGGTCTGTCCTGCTATTTGCCCATAGCTGGTGGGAAAAGAGAAGGAATCGTACCTTTCCCAAGGGTATTAGCACGTAAGTAATGGATTCAACTGGAATTCGAACTCGGCTCTCTGATTCCTCAATCCGAGCCGCCTTTCTTTACTGTCTTTTAATTTCTTTATCCTCGCTTTCGCCCCGAACGCGCTTATCCATGCATCAACGAAATCGGGATTCTCTAACAAAGTGGGTTTTTTTTTCGTTTTTTTTTTTTTTTTTTTCATCGGCGTCGCCCTTGTTGTAAAATCCCCCTCCTCCTAATCGAAGTTGTTATATAGCTTGGGTATTCTGACTATGTTTATTGGTTAATCTACGTATCACTATAAATGTTTCTCAAGTCCCGTAAATGTTATCGTTTATTCCCGTATTGAGTTCAGCTTGCATCCTAACCTTTTCTTTGAAATAGTGTATTTTAATTGTTATATTAATAGTTGTATTTTGCTTATTTATAAAAATATTTGATAAGTGATCTGTTATCGTACGGGATATAGTGTGGTCAATGTGACCAATGCTTGAATTTAATAATTCTGGCTATTGATATTAGAGATACAATTTTGTGAAGGATACGAGAATTCATAAACAACGTTATTCTCACACTAAAAGAAGTCTCGATATATTGGTTAGATTTTTTTAAAAATGTTTATAACAAATATCAAATTAGTTATGGGATCATTTAATAATATGTACCGGTTAATTATATTTTTATTTGCTTTAAACCTTGAAAATTTCACAATTTTCCTATTTGGATTCTCTGATACATCTTAATTTAATGATTTAGTAAGCTCATGAGAAGTTCCACGACAAAATATCCGTATAAATTCCTCTATGTCATTGTTTGAGATTAACAACTTTAACTAAATATTGCAATAACAATCATAATTACGATTTACGGTCGTTATTTTAAGAAGAGGACAGAAATGAAACGATTGAAATTGAAATTGACTACTTTTTTTGATTGAAACAGAAGTTAAAGAAGTAGTGTCTTTTCCCCTCTTTCTACACGATCAAAACGGGATAGTCCATTATTTATTAGGTGTTGGCAGGGGGTGTTACACACTTCTATATTCTCTTCTTTCTTTCATATTCTCACTGAAAACAAGTAATGTCTTTTCCCCTCTTTCAACGCGAGCAAAATGGAATAGTCCATTATGTATGAGTTTCTGTTTTGTTTTATTTTAGTGTGTCACTGTCGTCCGAAATATCGAATTTGTGGGGGACAAGCACAATGATAATAAGATAATTTTTGGCGAAACATATTTTCAAGGTCTTCTGTTTTATATTAAATTATATTTTTATTTATTTTAATGTTTCCCTGGTGTTTTCGTTCGGATATATTTCAAGGATGGAAAACTGAAATTTCAGCCAACGAAATATCGAAGCGTGTTACTTGTTGGAAAACAGTGAGGCTAGTATAGTTGACCACACTACTAATAGAGATTTCAGTTTGCACTGATTAACCCATTATTAAAGTATCGTGTTAAAACTAAGCTAAGCTTATTAATTATGGGGACTTCAGTGTAGATGTGGAGTAATGGAGGGCGACTCGGATTTAGGAATAAGAAAAATTAGTTTGAACTGCAGTCAAGTTCAGTGGTTACATTGATTTACATGCAAATACCCCTGGGAAGTATGAATCCAACTACCCTGCAAGTATAGCAGGAGAGACTTGGTCCTCTGCCCTTGGATAGCAATCGGTCTAGGGAAGGAAAAATTTGAATTCCAAAACTCCAACTTTGGAAAAATAGTAGAACAGATAGGGCTCTTCAGCCTTGGTTGACATCCAGTCTATGAGATCTTTGAACCGTATGTAACCCTGACAAAACAAATACTATGCATCTAATGAAAGGATCATGGCGATTACAATGACTCTGATATCTCGACTGTGGCCGAACTTGATTCATTCAATGCAGGCTAATATTTAGCTAATTTGTCTAGTTAGTCTTTGCTAGTGAGTTAGATCCTGACTGAATCCCACATATTTGTAAACTTGAGCGAATCTAAATTATGTTCCAATAACATTCATTATGCTGTTTAGGTGTGACATGCACTAAAGAAACCTATATAACAATGATCAAGATCGTCGATGTTTATGATAAGGCCAAAGCTACATTCATGGCTTCGTAGAAATCGGTGGAAAATTGGGCGAGTATTTATACTAGATTTGATCGGAAGTCGGTCAATAGTTGTGCTACTTGTAGTGGCAACCATGAAGAATTTGTCAGATTCCATCGCCATCTTCACAGTAGACGCGGGGAGACGGCAAATTTTCCCCTGGTTCATATGTACGGGTATGGGAATCTCACATAAACCACCCACGTGTCATATCCTACCAGCATCGTTGGCTAGGTAAACATCATCGAGGCAAAAGTAATATAATCAACTTGCTGCATCTTGAAATTTTATTCTTTTTTTTTTTTTTTCGTTTTTGTAAACAAAACTGAAAACCAAACATACTTCTGAATGGAACGTAAGCACTTTTATTTTCGTATACTTTATGAATGTCTGGACGTAATCTTGAGTAAATCCATTTCGTCAGCCGCTTACTTTAAAAAGAATATAATTTATTTGAAATGTGTTTTTAAGTCTCAACTTTTTTGCAACGTTTTCCCTTCAATTTTTATTCATTCATTCATTTCTTTCTTGACTTGTTTATTTATTTGGTTTTACTTTTCCTTTTAATTTTACTCAATCAAAAGCTGTTGTGCAGCTTTTTATTGAGGGTTCTTGAATCTCTTTTGTCATTCGTTTTTGGTCATTGTTTTGTCATTGCGGTTTTACCATAATTTTTTGTTGGCTTTGTTTGTGAAAGTCATTGTCTTGCCTTTATTTTTAGTCGTCTGCTTCGTGATGAGCTAGCGTCTGTTGCATTACTTTTTTGTTTTTGGTTATTTATAAACGTTTTCAAATTTTATTTGGAACAATTGGGTTGCAGCTGTAAACCATCTGTGAGAAAGACAGAATCAAACAAGGAAAAGGGAAAAGAAGTACGTAAGAAAAGTGGGAGTATAGAAAGAAAGAAAAAAAACCGTAAAAGAAAGAAAGTATAAAAGAAAGAAATAAAAAAATAAAAAGAGGATGAAAGAAAGAAATAAACTATAAAAGAGAGAGCGTATAAAAAAACAAAGAAAGAAAGTATATACGAAAGAAAGTATAAAAGAAAAAAAGAGAATATAAAAGATCGAAAGAATTTATAAAAGAAAGTATACAAACTAAGAAAGAATGTATAAAAGTAAAAAGAAAGTATAAAAGAAAGAATCTATGAAGAAAGAAATTATGAAAGAAAAAAAGAAAATATAAAAGAAAAAACAAAGTATAAACCAAAAAAGAAAGTATAAAGGAAATCGTAAAAGAAAGTATGAAAGATAAAATAAAGCATGAAATAAAGAATAAATGAAATGAATATATATATAATATAATAATGAGAAAGAAAGCATAATTCAAATAAAGTATAAAATAAAGAAAGTATTAAAGAAAAAAGTATAAAAAGTATGAAAGATAAAGTGAAAGGAAGATAATATAAAAGAATAGAAGGAAGTATAAAATAAAGAAAGAATGTATAAATAATGAAAGGAAATATAATAACAAGAAAGAAAGCGTAATAGAACTAAAGTATAAAATAAAGAAAGTGTAAAAGAAAAAGTATCAAAAAAGTATGAAAGATAAAATGAAAGGAAGACATTATAAAATAATAGAAGGAAGTATAAAAGAAAGAAAGAATATATAAATAATGAAAGGAAACTATAATAATGAGCTAGAAAGCATAATAGAAATAAAGTATAAAAAAAGAAATTATTAAAGAAAAAATATGAAAAAGTATGAAAGGTAAAATGAAAGGAAAACATTATAAAAGCATAGAAAGATATATGAAAGAAAGAAAGAATGTATAAATAATGGAATGAAATATAGTAACGAGAAATAAAGCATAGTAGAAATAAATTATAAAATAAAGAAAGTATTAAAGAAAAAAGTATAAAAAAGTATGAAAGATAAAATGAAAGGAAGACATTATAAAAGAATAGAAGAAAGTATAAATGAAAGAAAGAATGTATAAATAATGAAAGGTAATATAATAACGAGAAAGAAAGCATAACAGAAATAATGTATAAAATAAAGAAAGTATAAAAGAAAAAGTATAAAAGAAAGTATGAAAGATAAAATGAAAGGAATATATAAAAGAATAGAAGGAAGTATAAATGAAAGAAAGAATGTATAAATAATGAAAGGAAAATATAATAATGAGAAAGAAAGGATAATAGAAATAAAGAATAAAAGAAAGAAAGTATAAAAGTAAATATATAAGAAAGAAATAAAATATAACAGAAAAAGGAAAATATAAACGAAAGAAATAAATTAAAAGGAAAGTATAAAAGAAACAAGAAATAAGTTTAAAGAATGGAAGTATGTATAAAATAAATAATGTTTAAATATCGTGAAGAAAGAATAATAACGAGAAAGAAAGTAACATTAAATATATCAAAATGAAAGAAATGAAGAGATAAAATAACTAGAAATCAAAGTAGAACAGTACAAAGAATATGAATGAATGAAAGTAATATATTATGGAAGAAAGAAAATATAAAAGTTGAAAGAAAAACTATACAAAATAAAGAAAAAGGAAAAGAAGTAGAAATCAAAAGTAAGAGAGTAGAAGAAACAGAGAAAGAAAGAAAAAAGAATTCCTGAATGCAGACGATAAAGAAAGAAAAAAACAAAATAAGAAAGCATATAGCGAAAATAAATGAAAACAAATAAAAAAGTTCTCGCAAAAGGCAGAACTGTACAAATATAGAAAAAAAACTAGAATAAGAGTCTAAAAGCAAAATTGAAAGAACAGAATAAAATAAAACATATATATATACGACGTCACACATTATGAAATGGACAAAGTCCGACAATTATTTTAAGACATTTTTATGTTTAACATTCTTTTTATAGATACAAATATTTAAGTAAATGCTCTGTTTATAATAAACAGTATTAAACAACATTTACCGGCCTGAATGTCCGAGAAATTTTCACAGAAAATATTCGTCCTCTGACAGGATTCGAACCTGTATCCTATACGGAACCGTCGTTTAGCTTGACGTGCCTTTACCGATTTGGCCACAGAGGAGCGTTCGGTTAGCAATGTCGAATTTACTGTATTTGAACTTCAATCTTCCATGAATCTCTCACGTACATTCATATCTGCTCATAGTGTATCAAATGTAGACAAATGACGTCAGACATTATGAAATGGACAAAGAACGACAATTATTTTAAGACATTTTCATGTTTAACATTCTTTTTATAGATACAAATATTTAAGTAAATGCTCTGTTTATAATAAACAGTATTAAACATCATTTACCGGCCTGAATGTCCGAGAAATTTTCACAGATAATGTTCGTCCTCCGAGAGGATTCGAACCTGTATCCTATATATGACGGTTCCGTTATTATAAACAGAGCATTTACTTAAATATTTGTATATATAAAAAGAATATAAAAAAAATATATAAATATATAAAATGTATTTATATATATATATATATATATATATATATATATATATATATATATATATATATATATATATATATATATATATATATAATATATAAAGAGGAAACACAGTTTTTCTATATAATTTCGTCAATTTTCTGCTTTCTATATAAGTAAAGAATATCTGTTCCATCTTTTGGAGATAAACCTCATATATAAAAAGAATGTATAAACATAAAATATATATATATATATATATATATATATATATATATATATATATATATATATATATATATATATATATATATAATAAAGAATGCGTGAGGAAACACATTTTTTTTTCTATATAATTCCGTCAATTTTCTGCTTTCTATATAAGTAAAGAATATCTTTTCCATCTTTGGAGATAAGCCTCAAAGCTAGACACCCAGAATTCTAACCATCCCGCTCCATCCTCTGCTTATTCTAAGCGCATTTGTTGTTGGAAGTGAGCCACATCTTGTGATAACGGTGTGATTAATGAGGCACATCGTATTTTTTCTCTCAAAGTAGAACTTTATCATATGCTTATCGAGTGTGTTTAGAATAAGGTACAAACGACAAAAAATATACATTAATTTGCAGAGCGTAAATGAAGATGCCCCAAGCTTTCCTAACAATGAGGAAGACTTCAGTGCCAGCTTTTTGACAATAACGTTGATTATACTATTTCAGTGTGACATAGACTGCAGGAAATAGTAAGCATAAGCTTATAGAAAAATGATAATGATCGTCGAGGTGTGTGATGCCGTTAATGCTACATAGATGATATTTCTGAGATCGAAGTTTGGCAAGTAATTATAATGATATTGATAGAAAGGCAGTCAATAGTTTGAGCTACCGGTAGGGGAAACTGCAAAATTTATAATTATTACTGTTCTCTGTACCGTGTCCCTTCGGACATGGGCGATTACGGCTCTCCGCGAATTCCCATCCTTTGCAGTTCCTAGTCAAGTGTGTCTTTTCACATTGCTTCCCACTTTCTGTTTTGCCATTCATTTATACAAACTACTTAGGTAAGTTACTAGCCGTTTCCCTCTGTCTATCTTTCCCTTTGATAGATCCTGTGAGTGTCAAATATTCCCAGCAATCTTTCCTCGTTTTTGTCCCAGCCATTACAGCTGTTTCTGTCTGATTCCAAGTATAATTAACTTTTTGTTTGCATTTTCATTAAAACAACTTCGTTGCTTACACGATCCATACATGATATTCTCAGCATGCTTCTGTAGAACAATATCTCTGTTTTCTCAAGTCTGTTCTTCATCTGTGAGGAAATTGTACAGCATTCACCGCTATATAGGAGAAATAACCTTACTTACCAGTTTAGAGCTCTTTCTTTTAATACAAAAATTATCCTGTTTCTGAACACTCTGTGTTGTGTTTGAGATATTAAAACGTTTTTTTTGTTTGTTATAATGGTTTTAGCAAGTTATTGCAGAATTATAAGTTTGAAGCTTAATCGAAAAAGTTTTTTTTTTTTAATATTGTTGTGATATATTTAAAATTGACTGAACGCACTCCGAAAAAGACAAATATTTATGAAAGTATAGTAGTAGCAGTAGTAGTATTGGTGTGTAGAATCAAGAATGAGGCTTTTCGGAAAGTAATTACAATTTAGCAGAAAGAATACAAGAAACAAATGTAATTTAGAGTTATTTAAATATTATTTATCATAAATATAATAACCTTCATTTCCAACGAAGTCAACAAACATTGATTTTTTTTTTTAAATCCTCTTTTAAAGAAATTTGTTCTTTTTTTATTAAAAAATCTTCTGAAAGAAACTTTTCAAATTCTTTGTTTCTGAATATTTTTTTTAATTTCTAGAGACAAAAAAAAAAAAATGAAAATTTTTAAGTGCAAAATTTGGTTTGTGCGAAGTGCAGGGAGAAACATTCCATGGAAACGTTCTTATTTTTTCTTGGATTTGTTCTGTAAAGTTTTCCCTTTCTGGAGGATAACGATTACCAAAACGGCTCAATATCGACGAAATTCTTCATTTATCCGATAAATTTACTGGGAAAATGTTTCCATTGAGGGTCCTTCCAACATCCATTAGCTATTCATGGACAGCATTTTTCATATTCTGCCATACACAACAAAGCAAGGATTTCTTGTGTAGAACACTGGTTACGATGTTTTCCCCGGGTTTTCATTTTGTGAAAATCTATGTCGACACACAAGACACATCATCGCATCCATATTCAACAGATCGTCTTTAGCTTTACATTTAATTCGCCCTTCTAGGCTTCTCAAAATTAAAAGAAACAATAATTTAGTTTAAAATTTCATAACTTACGTAAATATGTTCTTTACTGAAAAGAATTGTTCTGAGAAGATACATTTATGAAACTGGATGAAAGGTGCCAGAAAAATTATGCTCTTCTATAAATATGTGATTTATTCTTTCCTTACCAAGGTGTATAATATTTACATCCTACTCAAATGAATATTACCTTGCCGGTGGAGCTTACAATACGTTAATTCTATTATTTGCAGACGATAAAGCGCCCTTATGTATCAGCTTGCGTACACAGGTACGTATAAGGAGTTGGCGCAAATATAAACATGTTCAGTATTTGTCTATATGTTCTAAGAAAAAGCCATGTTTTCTTTTGGAACTAAGTATGAACACAATGATAATGCCAAAGGGTACCTATAAATTCCAATATAACACGGGCATTGTTTGTCTATGATCTCAAATATAGTTGATAAGAAGAAAAAAATTACTATTAATAACCTAATACTGCGTACACGGGAATGGAGGAGCAGTATTTGTCTATAGAATCAAATATAAAAACGACCAATGATTCCCTATAGACTCAAGTATAAATAAAAACAATATTTACTCACCGACTTTGTTAGAATCACTGCCAATGTTTACCTATGGACTCAAGTCTAAACGCAACCAGTATTCGATGACAGACTTGTGTATAAACACAGTCAAAATCAATGTTTACCTATATAGTCATAAACACGAGTAAACATAATTATGTCCAATGATTCCATTTAGCATCCCATATAGTTAAAAGATTTTTTACAACGATATTAAACTTGTACATTGTAATTCGATGTAGAGTCTTAGATTGTAAGAAGCAGAGTTTATGCAGATATTATGAAAGAATAAAGATGAACCCAATTAATCAGCAACCACCCACTTGAGTGTCGGCTCCACAGAGCAGATTGCAACATTAAATAACTCAATAAATGTTGATGTGTCGTACAATCCATAAACCTAACTCAAATGGATAAATATTTTAGTGTCAGAGAATGTAAAATTAACGTTGATATGTTAGTTATGATCTTGAAAGTGATAAATAATTATAGACTGAAACAGGGTTTTCAGTATTACTTTCACGGTGGCAACATAAAACAACTTTTAGAAAACCATTTTCATATAGGTAACCCGTGGAATTCCACATCTGTATCTTCAGGAGATTCTATCTACATGAGACTTACTATTTTGGGCCAATATCAGAAATGGTTTGCTTTTACGATATATATATATATATATATATATATATATATATATATATATATATATATATATATATATATATATATATTTTCTTACCGGTAGCACTACTAGGAATTGGATGCACAACGCAGAATTAAGTCTCAATTCAGCACCTCAAGATTGCGTTGTGCGTGAAACTCCGAGTCATGCGGAAAAAATATATGAAAATTATATGTATTCATTAGTTGGAAATACAATAAATCAAAAATGTGTATGTGTACGAATATTTGATTCACCCCATTGTATATATATATATATATATATATATATATATATATATATATTATAAATTAATTGATTTAAAATATGGTTTTTTCGCTATACAGTTCCAACCATGTTTCAAAAATAGAAGCTAAAACCCCAATTTAATTTTGCAATTAAATTAAAAGCATTAGTTCCATTTCATCTTCAAGCGAATTTTAAATCAATTAATTTATAATATTAATGCTCTGTAAATTTACATTGAGCACTATTTTGTAAAAATAAAAATATCTATAAGAACACCGGATTTTATATCTTACTGTTCTTTCTTTATTATATATATATATATATATATATATATATATATATATATATATTTATATTATTCGGAACATTGTCCTCATCTCCGTCGCTATATTTATCAAAACGTTTCGTTGTACGCTCCGGGCTTCTTCAGGTGGTTGAAATTTCGAACTGAAACCTGAACCTATTAAATGAATCTTACCACAGCAGATGGTATCTTGAAGGTTATTTTTAATATCTATACCAAAGAATATTAATGCTTATACAATTTGGTACATGGTTTTCCTTTTGCGTAATCATACTGGATAGTTTTAAATTTCTCCTATGTATAAATGCTGTCATGTGCAGGTAATGTAATACATTTAAAGACTAGGAACAAGAAATCTACTTCTGGTCGCACAAAAAGTTATAAATCCATTCTTCCCAGCCCAACTGTAGGTTAGACAGCTGAGAAAACAGGGGTCACTAGCCATTTTTGGCTACCAGTATTGTAGAAGAGCTATACGGAATTTAAAAGCGTATGTGGCCCTGATGTGAGATATACTTAAACTGTAACTAATGTCTACTCAGCCTGGTTGCAAAAGAAACCAAAGTTTTGCTCTAATTTGTTGAAAAATCCCAAATATGTAGATGAATTCGTTCTGAAATGAGGCAGTCTGCTGATTTTAACAAATCAGACCGGAATGCTGTGTTCAAGCAGGTTTGATGATTCGAAATTCCAGGACGTAGCCAACGGAAACTTGGAGAATATGGCAATAAACATGAGGATAACAGTCCGAATAATGTAAATAATGTAAGCAACGGAATTTTTGTCTGTCAATGATCTTACTTATTATAAAATGCAGATTTTGTGTGTGTGTGTGTGTGTGTGTGTGTGTGTACTTTTATATATTGGATCGGATTTCCTACATTTTTCAACTGATTTCAACAAAACTTCAGAGGACTACGTAAAATTACCTTGCGGTGGTTCTGGCAGCGCCAAAAACTGGAAAAACACAATTGTATTTGCACGAAATCAATTTGAAAACACGATTAAGAGGCATCGCTGTCGCGAGAATGAAAGAAGGACAACTCATATCGAGTTAGACTTATTATAAAACCCAGGCTGTGTGTGTGTGTGTGTGTGTGTGTGTGTGTGTGTGTGTGTGTGTGTGTGTGTGTGTGTGTGTGTGTGTGTGTGTGTGTGTGTGTGTGTGTGTTCGTTCGTTTATATATGGGTGTGGATTTCCTACATTTTTCAACCGATTTCAACAAAACTTCACTTTTTTTGGCAGGTAGTGTTTCTTATTGTCTTGCACATTTTTTCCTTTATTTTACATTCAGAATGCTTTAAAAATTCCATTTACAAGACAATTGTTTATAATAAAATTCTATTCAATCGATAGACTCATAACGATTGACAACAATGTTTTTGTTTAAGTTTGACCAATTCGTAAAAAAACAAAAAAAAAACTAATTAAGACATGCGTGTCTGTCAACCTTAAACAATTTTCTTTGTCAATTTTATTTTTCAGTCTTCATGATGGTCGATATTTGATCTATCTCTTACTGTTACATCCCCAGGCAACGCCGGGCTCTACTGCTAGTACTGTATAAAACCCCGTAACACGTCAATGACTCAAACGGTCAAATGTACTTGAACAAAACAGAACAAACATCGATTGCGGATAGTTTATCCAAAACTAAATTTCCTGATGTGGTGGTACGAGCCTGTTACCATCCATACTATCATAAATGGACTAGTCCATTCAAGATAAGTAGTCCTGGGTAATTGTCTTGGAGGAAGAAGATAATATTATTGCATTGACTTGTCTTGCTGAGTACTGAATACTGTTATCACAAATGACTCCGTCGAGTTAAGTGTTGTGTATTGTCAGACCCTACAACATTTATATAATAGTTTATTCGAAAATTGAAAGAAAATCTGATAAAAATTAAAGAGGAACATGAATTCAGCAAAACTTGTTTGCATATTTTTCTATTTATGTAGGTTTAACCATTTATTATCTGTGAGTTTGTATTTTTATGTTTTATCTGTATACGAGATTTGGTTGAAATGGTCATAGCCTGTCCAAGATGCTCTCAAGGAATGTGACTAAATGAGTTTGTTTTTTTCAACTCTTGAGGACCTCATACTTCTTTCATCGATTTGCTGTGCTATGGACCCCATTGAGAAAGAAGAAAAAAAAAGAACGTCATTAGTAGTAGATTACTGTGATCCTGGTTCCAGTCAAGTGTTTTTTTCATGTTGGGAAGTAGATGAAAATCAGATGGGGACAAATTATGAGAATATGGAGGGTGATCAACCAGGTGAAAGCTATAGCAGCCATTGGATCAAATTACTTGAATGACAGAGCATTTCTCTGATAAAACATGACCCATTTCATCAATATGATATTGATAGCCTTTCGTAACAGCATTGGCAAATTGGCATAGTACTCTCAATTTATGCTGAGGACGTTTTCAAAATAGTCAATGAACCAACTACCTTTTGCATCCAAAAAACTGAGATCATCACTTTCTTTGCAGGTGTTTCCATGAATGAACTGCATCTTCGTCTTTGACACAAAGTGATGAATCAAAAGTATCCTCAGTTAGTAAACGTTCAAGAGAAACTAGCTGAAGCTACCTCAAACAATGTCAGGTTCTACCGTGATGGGATCAGTTTGGTGTGCTTTTGATCAGGTGTCAAAAGCTGTGGTATCAACTGAGCAGAAACCTTCGTATAGCCATGTTTCTTGTATAGAATATTCACAATAGCCTCACAGCCTATTCACATTGTAGTGGCGATTTGATTTATAGTCAATCGTCTGTCATCCATGATTAATATTTCCTCGGTGGTGGCAGTTGCAGGATGCCAAATCCTGAGTCATCTTCAAGAATCTCACTTCCCCTCATAAATTCAGTTGCCGACTTTTGTACTGTTAACAAAGCTGGGGCGTCATACCCTTATGTAGGAACCATTTTTCTGATGGTATCTGATAACACCACGATTCTAATTTTTTTTTCCATTTTCAAGAAGTCGCTACTAGTTACTTTTAAAGTATTCTTTGAACAGACGAATCTCACTTCCCCTCGTAAATTCAGTTGCCGACTTTTGTACTGTTAACAAAGCTGGGGCGTCATACCCTTATGTAGGAAATCATTTTTCTGATGGTATCTGATAACACCACGATTCTAATTTTTTTTTCCATTTTCAAGAAGTCGATACTAGTTACTTTTAAAGTATTCTTTGAACAGACAGTTTACGCGGACAGATGCAGTGGGGTTATTAATAAAAAATAGTTGAAATCAATGCATCCAAGATTTCACAGCTGTAGCGTCAATCCTTCATAGTTAACCTAACTTCTTTTCAGACCTCACTCATTTATACGAATGTTGAGTGTTTAGGAATTTCTTAAAAAGGAAGGTAAAATAATAGATTTCTGATAAATAGAAAACATTTTTCTTTCCACAACAGTCAATCCTATTCTTGCCGACTCGTTCAACAAGAAACTATTCTTTCCCTTCATTGAACAATCTTGCTTTTTTTTTTAAATATAAAATCTCTGAGGGAGATGAGATATCTACATAATCAAGAATAAGTTCTGCTGACAAATTATTGACGACGAAACAAACAAGTCTGTTTTTTAATGCGTACTTTTAGCTGTATTTCTTGCAGCTATAGACATTGCATTTTATTTACGCGTAAGGAAAAAAAACTGAACGAAATTGTGAAAAAAAAAAACTTACATAAACAAGTAGTGAAAGAAAGAAAAGTAAAAATCGATATTTAAACCTTTACAGAGATCTACTTACTTCTTGTAACCTTTGAAAATTAATTTTTTAAATTTCACACCCAAGCTGTTGATATTTTGCTAATAGATGTTTTCTTTTTGTTTGTTTGTTTTAATTATTTTCTTGTTGTAACTACTGTATATTTATAATCTAAGAAATAAACACAAAACATATAAAACGAAAAACGTAGAAAAAAATTAAGCTTCTTCAAAAAGGTCAGGAGACAAGAATTTTGCTAGTAGTTTTTTCTATAATCTTGAATTATAATTTGTACCAATACTGGCATTCATAAAATGGGACAGATATATACGTATGTATTTCAATATCAGCAGTAACCATCAACCCAATCCATCAAGAACAACATCCACGATAAACGTATTATACATGCTCATAGAATAACTCTATTTACACTATTTACATCCGGGCTATTGTCCTCTTCTGTGTTGTTGCTATCACAACCATTGGGCTGTTGTATCCTTTGGCCTTCATCAGTTTTATATCAACTAATAAACACACAGAGAATTCTGAAGTGAACCTTTCATTTAATCTACTTGTGATGTTCTATTGCGCATGTCTAGGTATATCTCGTCTACTTCCTATTTTTCGTGCTGCTTCCACTGGGTCGAAGGACACATTATTCGACCCGGAGATTTTAATTTCTATATCCCTAATTGATAGAACTAAAGTTGTAATCTATTGGGCAACTGTCCTGTAGACAGAAAAAGAAACCATACATAGTAAGAAAAAGAAGAAAAGATGGAAAGTTAACTGAACTGTTACGTGACATCTATCCTTCTTTACGGCATCCAATATCGGACGATTTCCACTAAGATGAAGAAGAGACTCGAGGTGAGAGAGATGTGATTCTACAGAAGGATGCTAAGGACATCATGGACCGAGCGTGTGAGCAAGGATTTGATCTTCGAGAGGTTAAAAACAAGGAGGAGGCTTATGCTTAATATCAGGAAGAGGCAGCTGTTTCTGGGACACATAATGAGGAAGGAGGGCCTGGAGAATCTCACGTGTCGAATAGAAGGAAAGAGAGACAAGGAAAAACAACGCGTGACATACCTGGCGGAGTTAAGCAAGTGGATGACAGAACGAGGTCGGGGCGAGGAAGCAGATGGGAGGAACTTGTTGAGAACTACAAGGGAAAGAGGGAGGCGGAGAGCCATGATCACCCACGTCCCGAAAGGACATGGCACATAAAAAAGAAAGAAAAGGTAATAATGCTCACATGTGTTTAACGTTGCACTCAGAGAGATGATTGTTATTACAGTCTGTTGGTAATGTTGTTAAACTCAGTTATATAAAGATGCAATTGGGGAATTTCCAAGATATTTTATAGTCGTAAAACTCGCAAGAAACTTATGCAATTAGTAATTTAAAAATTAAGATTGATCAAAAAATTCAAATATTCTAAGGGGATATTTATCCTATGTGCCGTGCCCCTTCAGGACGTTGGCCATCATGGCTCTCAACAATTTTTTGTTCTTTGTAGTTCATAAGAAATTTTCTATTTTCATCACTCTTAAAGACTGTCCCGCCATCCATTTATAGTCAATCGCCTGTCATATAATATCCCTGTTTACATCCGGGTATTGCCCTCTCCTTTGTTCTTGTTATCACAACGTTTCAGCTCTTGTATCGTCTGGCCTTGTATATCAACCAATTAAATAGACAGATTTCCGAATCGAACCCTTTATTTAATCCACGAAAAGAAATAAAACTAGTTAGTTTATTCATTGTTTCCATCTGCTCTCTTGCCTTCCATCGGTTTTGTGAGTATCAAATTTTCCAAGTCGTCTTTCTTCATTATTTACCCTAGAAATTTCAATGCTATTTTCTGATGTTAATTATAAATGTCGTATTTGTCTTCATTTTCCGTAACATTTCGTTCCTTCTCATGTGCTCGGTCCATAGTATTCTAAGCATTCTTCTGTTGAACCAATTTTTCTGGTGCTTCAAGTTTCTTCTTCATCTGTATTCAGATTGTTCAGCATTTAGTGCCTTATAAAATGACGGATATGACATAATTAATCAGTACTTATTTTGTTTTGTTTCTAGCCATTTTTTTGTTTCTTAATACTTTGCTTAGCTTTTGATAGGCATCATTCGCTATAAAATTGCAGACGCTAATAATGAATCTACGCCCCTTTCTATTTTTGTATATTTGCATATATATATATATATATATATATATATATATATATATATATATATATATATATTTTTCATTTCTATCGGTTTGCTGACAGAATAGGTTCTGGATTATTGTAAAATACTTCCAAAATATGTTAAGGTTAGAGATAGCTATTACCAAGACTTCTCTGACTGGAGTCAATGTAATGAGATTGTTCAACATTCACTGCCATATAGAATGGCGGATATTACATTACTGTTCAGTACTCTTTTTTTTTTTTTTTTGGTTTCTAGCGAAATTTTCCTGTTTTACAATACTTTGCTTAGCTTTTGAGAGGCCTCTTTCGCTATCTCAACGAGCCTTCGAATTTCAGTGTCAAACTTTCTGTTCTATGTTAAAATACTTCCAAGATATTTAAATCGGTGCATTTGTTTGATTTTGGTATCTGCAATTTGTAATTTGCATGTACCACTTTTCGTTTTGCCGACAGCAGTGCATACCTTCTTGTAATTAATGTTCTGTCCTTTCTTCTCACATTCCAACCATCTGTAGGAAGTCTTTTAGTATCCTTGCTGGGTCTGCTGACAACACAGTGTCATCTGCATATCTTATGTTGTTAAATTTGTGGCCACTAATAATGAATCCTGGTGGAATTTCTAATTTTGTCGGGAATCCCCTCACTGCATAAGTTGTATTAATCCAGTGAGAAGGCACAGTCGCCCTTTTCTATTTTTGTATATTAAGTGAATTCATTTCTATCCATATACAGGCAGTTTGCAGACAGAATAGGTTCTGGGTTATTGTAATATAGTTCACAAATATGTTAAGATTAGGTAGAGCCATTTCCAAAACTTTTCTGACTGAAGTCAATATATACTCTTCTTACCATTTAGACAACTTCAGAATTAACAATTTATAGAATTACTTGGCAGAATGTAGATAAGTAATAAATGATTAAAATTTTGTTTTCAAATTATATTTACTAGTAGCAGAGATACCCGGCGTTGCTTAGAGTCTTAATCATATGCCTGTAAGAAGTGGTAGTTTAAGAAGAAACGCTCAAAAGGTCGGTTCCCTGAGAGTGTAAAAATTGAATAGTGGTATGTTTGAGAGTTTTTAAAATCACATTGTGGTAACCCTAAAAAAGGATGGAATACTTTACCTGAGAGTGTAACAGTCAAATAGTGGTAGCCCTAAAAATGGCCGAAATATATTCCCGTAGAGTATTAGATTTTAGAAGTGGTAGCCTTAAAAAGTGTTTTTCTTTTCGTTTATGCACAGCAAAGAGACGGCAGTATGCCGGAGACATGGCATCTTCTAGTAAAATGGACGCGGAATCTAATGCCGACAGAAGAGAAATAGTCACAGTCAGTAAAAGTTAAACAAAAGGAAAAATAAGTGTATCACTCACCTAAATCATGCGTGGAAACAGCGGCAAACTAGAAGGACTGAAGTGTTACAGAATTTGTAACTACATGCGGATATGCGAAGAGCCTACAACATCTATCTGTAGAAATTTAATTTTAGTTTTTCTGTTTGAATTGAAATCGAATAATTTTTTTTTTTTTTTTTGCTTTTGCACTCTAGAAGACTCAAAATAGAGCTGCCCATGGGAGAAACATAGCACACTTAAATATAAAGTGGATAAAGGCGTTGGTTAGATCCAGTGACAGACCCAAAGAAGGTGAGTTCAATACCTGGTTAAGTCAGTGGAGAACTTCCAGAGGGAAAATTAGCAGGAGATAACTGATAACTGGCATCCATCAAAACATGGCACGTGGAACTAGAACAGTCTAGCCCCGTGATCGAAATAAAGGGTTCAGTTCGAAATTCCAACCACCTGAAGAAGACCGGAGCGTACAACGGCCGAAACGTTGTGACAAATATGGCGACAAAGATGAGGACAATAGTCCGACTAATGTAAATACTGTACATAATACCTCATCTCAGAAATATAGACAGACTCTAAATATAGGTCTGTTGGGGAGCGTTTGTCCTTGAGACTTGTTGATTGACACTGCTAAGCAAATTCTTAGTGGAAATTGAAGTCTGCAAAGGGGATTTCCGCAACCGACGAAAGAGATATCCTGGGTAAAAATGCATCCTCTCCCATAGCAGATCGTTTAATAATAGTGGCCTCTATAACATGTGAAAGCAGGTTCTTAACCACAATATTACCCTCTCCTACAGTTAATTGGGGTTTCCAAAATTGCCAGCAAAAGACAGCAGCTTTGAGTTTCTGGACAATGCTTACAACGGAGCATATTTGTGGAACTGGGATCTCTCCAGCTCCAATGGATGTCACGTTGCCGTCACCAACTGCTAGGATGCTCTTTTGGAAATTACGCTGACATTTGGATCCTGAACAGTTCAGCTCTCATGTTGGTTTTAAGAGGCAAAATTTGAATCTGTTGCCACAGAGATGATGACTTAATGCATATTTTACAGCGTCCGCCCTTGCACATTTGGGAACAACGGGGAGAGTTAGCCTGAAATCACCTGATAGAAGGACAGGTACTACACCCATTGGATATTTACAAACCCTTAAGTTTCGCAAAGTCCTATCCAGGGTATCGAGAGCTCTTTTGTGGACCGTCGCACACTCATCCCACACTAAGAGCTCACACCTTTTCAGGACGTCAGTTTTATCCGAACCTTTGCTGATGTTGCAGGTCGCTGAATCAGACGAAGTCAAATTTATTGGCAGATTAAAAGCTGAGTGCCCTGTTCTACCGCCGACCACAAGGATTGTAGCAATTCCAGAGGATGCTACAGCCAAGGCTGTATCCTTCTTTTGTCGTACGTTTGCGAAGAGGGGCTTCGTGACATAGCTCAGTTGGGTTTGACATGAAACGATTTTAATCTGTTCACTTTTTAGCTAAATAACTCTAAGGGTTTTCAGTAATTAATACGAAAAATGGTGTCAAGATGGGTAAACGTTTTATCTGAAAACCTGGGAAAAGGAAACTGAATTAGTTTAGTGATTTTTTTTAGATAAGACCAAGATTTTGTTGGATGGATTATTCCGTACCGTTAGACGATTTGAACAATTTTGCTGTAACACCCACTATATAATATTATTTATATAAAATATATGCTTTTAGTTTCAGATGGAATTCGTGTAGAGATGGCACATACATTTAATTTTACTGACTGGCCGCTCGTTTCTTATTAAGCGTGTCTGCTACAACACCAAGCCGATCCCTGTTACAGATGCCACCCTGCCGTGGTGTTTATTCAGCACCTACATAGCCCACCTGCAACTATTCTGGGCGGACCTTAGTTACAGTTTCTGGGAGAGAGCATATAATGTTGCATGATCAACAGTTTGAATATGGCCAGAACGATCAAACCTTTGGTACTTTGAAGATAACCTTTCTGACAAATCGATCTCGGTGGGATTCACATAGGTCACATAAAATGATCTAACTACACCGAATCAAGCATAAGAATCCAATGTACGGAATAAATAAATACGTAATCGTATCAGAGCCTATTTTTCTCCCTGAAAATAACAAGAAGTCACTTTCCTGTCAAATCATTGTGAGATTCGAACACGGGTCTCAAGATCAAAAAGCGAAAGTTCTAACCACTAGGCAACCTTGAATTGATCATACAAATTCAATATATGGAGCTAATAAATTTGTAATCGTACAGGAACCGATTTTTCAATATAATAACATCATGAAGTCACTTTGATTTATCAGGAAAGTGACTTCATGATGTGAGATTTGAACTCGGGTCTCATGATCGGAAAGTGATCATTTTAATGACTCGGCCATCTTGTGAAATCAGTAATCATAACAATTCAATATATGGAATTAATAAATTATGTGTTCATACGGGAACCGTTATTTTATCGTGATATACTCGTAACTTGTCTGACATATAAAGAAAATATAAGAAATATAAAAAGAAAAATAGCGATGTCAATAATTAACAGCTCATTTTCCAACAGGCATGTGCTTGGTGATTTATTCAACTTGTTTACAGTCTGTATTTACAAACAAAAAGTGTAAAATATTCTGATAGTTACCGCCATTAGTGTGTAATGATAAGGCAAACTCGGATCTTTGGCTTTGAATAGAACCCAGTTTAGAAGGAATGCTGTTAAAACAAACAGTAAAGAAACTCCGAAAGAAAACCATAATAAGAGCGTAGAGTTACCTCCATTGGTGTGTAATGATACGACAAACT
The DNA here is from genome assembly GCA_903632075.3 of Acanthosepion pharaonis. NCBI lineage: Eukaryota > Metazoa > Mollusca > Cephalopoda > Sepiida > Sepiidae > Acanthosepion > Acanthosepion pharaonis. The sequence goes on along the minus strand of CAHIKZ030002290.1, from coordinate 3,012,077 downwards.
CGGATTGTAAGCCTTGGATAGAACCAAGTCTAAAAGCAATGCTGTTGATTCAAACAGTAAAGAAAAAGAGAAAGAAAACCATAATAATGGCACAGAGTTACCTCCATTAGTGTGTAATGATAAGGCAAACTCGTATCTTTAGCCTTGAACAGAAAGAAGAAATGCTGTTAATTCAAACAGTAGAGAAAACTACGGCAAATAACTTCATGATCTTTTCCTCTAATGTATGAAAATTCAGGGATTATAAAGAAATAAAAGAATACTTTGAATGGCCATTATAACCAACATCCTATGGCAATACTGAAACGTCGCAATAAGCTCTCGATAAGCTTGGATTAACCGCATATTCGACGAAAAATTAAAAGCATTGAGACCTTATTAATAAAATAAACTAGAATACTACAAAATCTCTTATAATGTTGAGAGTATTTACTATCCTTTCATTTCCCAAGAAAGCAAGCAGATTTTACTGGTGTGAAAATACAATGAGTACAATATTGTCGTAAAACAATGCTAAATATTAAAAGCCTAGTTACATCAGATAATGATAATTATTGTAAGTTATCAATAAAACAATAGAGAAAATATAATAATAATAATAATAATAATAATAATAATAATAATAATAATAATGGAAGTGTAGTCATTATGTCTACGGAAAAAAATAAGTGTTCACTTTGCTCGCAGTCATAATTAAAATTGAAAAGCTCAGTTCAACATGATTCCTTGCTGCGATGTCAGACATTAAAACTGGCCCGTAGCGCCTAAAACAGCATTGTTTACAGTGAAGAAAGATGAGGACAAAGAATTATTTAATTAAAAAACGAGCTCTATTAAAAAAAAAAAAACGAAAGAAAGAAACGTTAAGTCATGGCGTTCGAACAAGAATGTTAAGGCAAATACAACGATAAAAAAAATCTTCTGAAAGAAGCAACCCATATACAAAAGATTCTGACATGTTTTGTTTACTAAACCTAAAAAAAAAGAAAGCAACAATTATAACGAAGAACCAATGATAACGGCAATAAAATGGCCACGTGAGAACTGAATCTATTGTCAGTGGTTTGCATTCAGTGCTGTGGCACAACAGACGTTCCAGTAACGACAGAATCGACAGAAAACTATTAAAAAAAATCAACCCAAACTGCAGAATAACAAGGACTCGTAACGAGTAATTTTACTTCCATTGAACTTTGAAATGTCAATTAGTAGTTTTTTCTTCTTTTTTTTATTTACACTATTTACATTGTTCGATTGTTGTACTCATCTTTATTGCCCTATTGATGACGTTTCGTTTTGTATGCTCAGGCCTTCTTCAGGTAATATACGATAGAATTTCGAAACAAACCCTTTATTTATTCCACAGGATAGATTGTTCTAATTCCCCGTGCCAGGCAACCAATTTAACATGTAGAATACCGGAGTTCACAACGCCGAAATATGGCAATGAAGTCTGAACAATGTAAATAGTGTAAATACTTACACTATCTAATCTCAGATAGCTGTGTTTAATTTGTACAAATAGGAATCCTCCAGTTCGTGGAAGCTATGGCGTCTAATACAACGGCTATAGAAACCGTGTTGCAGACGTCTGTTCGGGCACATTGATGTTTCTTCAAAACAGAGGAGACTTGTAGTTTATACTGCAACTATATTGATAGGAACTTAGTTATAATTTTGTGCAGAGAGCGTAGAATCTGACGTGATCAGTATTTGAAAAAGGTATGCAGGTTCGCACCCTCGACATGAACTCACAATGACATATGACTTCACCGTAAGACAAGCATCCATGAATTCGCTGACAATGATTAAGTCAACCGGGCCATGGACTCTTGAATGTAGTCCCAATTTTTCTAAAGTAGTTATTACCGAGACATAACTTCTTTGACAAATCGACCATGGTAAGTTCGAAAAAGGATCTTATGGTCGGTACACAAACGTGCTAAGCCTTCTGGACCTCCGGCATAGTTTTAATAAGTTTGATCTAACTTAAAACCTAACAACATAATACATTCCACTCCATTGTAACATCTTTCATTGCAATCCAGATTTGAATATATATATATATATATATATATATATATATATATATATATATATATATATATATATATATATATGTGTGTGTGCGTGCGTGCGTGCGTGCGTGCGTGTATGCGTGTGTGTGTATCTGTGAATATAAGATCAGCATGTGAAGATTGCGTCGTGTTGAGACCCAGAGGTGTGTTACTGTATATATACAACACACACACACACACACACACACACACACACACACATATATATATATATATATATATATATATATATATATATATATATATTAGACATTTTGACGGTCGTCTTTGAGTAAAGAATCCAGAGGTTACCAGTGAATATTCCGAGACAGTAGGAAAGCGTAGTTCAGGTTAGCAGTGGATACCGCAGCAAAGTAGCAGAGCGTAGTACTTCTTTCTGTCATCTTCGCCTGACAATTTGGTACTGGTCATTCGGGTAGGATAAAACAAAAATGGCCGCCTTCATACACGACGGATAGAATGTTCTGCGGCTTCTGATTGGTTAACCTTCTATTGGTGGACTATAAAGGGAGTTGTCATTTTGACAGGCTCGCTAGTTATAACATATACAAAAAACTGTAAATAATACTTACATATATATATATATAACCGGTTGAGTATATATATATATATATATATATATATATATATATATATATATATATATATATATATATATATATATATATATACACAACCGGTTTTCTGCGGCATTCAAGGCATTCGGACTTACCATCAACATCAAGAAAACTGAATTTATTCATCAACTTTCCCAACACCGAAGCAAATTAGAGATGCAAAATTGAGGCCCCCACCCAGTTTGTAAGTTTCCTGAGGTCCCTTTGCAAGTTGATGGAAATTATCCCAAGTATGTGGAATCATTCAAATAATTCGGAATCATGGTAAAATCAAGTTCACTGCGTCATAGGTTTTGGGAAGAAGGGGGAATAAACCTTTTCACAAAAATCCAAGTGCACAAAGCTGTCGCTGTGTCAACTCTTGTATGGCTCTGAAAATTGGACACCTTATAGATGTCACATTAATCCATTAGATGTCTTTCATAAAGGTTGTCTCCGTACAATCTGTGGCTTAACGTTTGATGATTGTCAAATGACAACCTTTCTGAGAAATGCAAGATTGGTACCATCGAGGCCTTCATAATGCAATCAACAGCTACGTTGGGCTGGCCATGTGGCTAAGGATGTGTGATGATCGCATACCAAAAGTTCTTTTTAAACTGAACACCATAGAAATGTTGGTAGACCTTGGGCCAGATATAAAGATAAACTGAAAAGCAAACTCAACATTCCAATCAAGAACTTTGAAGAGGTAGCTATGAAGCGATCAGAGTATCATTCTGGATGCCATTCAGGAATAATGTACCATCAAGAAGTAAGCATCAGTCGACTACGTGAAACACGAAAGCAAAATAAGACAGCTGTGTTCCTGCTGCATTTGGATTCAAGACGTTCTCCTGTGTTTGGTGCAATTCTCGAAAGTCATGACCGTCATAGGCATGCAGATAATAAGTTCGTGGTCGTCGGAACCTCATACGTTGAATTCAATTAGAGAGTTCATAATATATATATATATATATATATATATATATATATATATATATATATATATATATATATATTGGTAAACAATTATAGTTATTTTCTAATCATAGCTTAGATGTGTCACAAGGCCGAAAGTATGGGGCATCTAGTTAGTATCGAACTCACTTTTCAGTTGTAACTGATCTAGCGAGACAAGCTTGCTAACCATTACACCACGCCGAGGTGCCCTATAGCGATTTTCCAAGCGTAGCTCGGAATGTGGCACAAGGCCGAAAGTGTGGGGCACCCAGTGAGGATCGAACTCATTACTCAGTCGTAATTGTTCTAGCGAGACAAGCTTGCTAACCATTACACCACCTCGAGGTGCCCATTTGTAAACAATTATAACAAAAACATGTTATAAACCTGCTACTAAATGCAATCATGTTTCATAGATGCTTCTTCAGGCGTGGTGGTTAACTGGACAATAAACAATCATTTTATGGCTTAAAAACAGTTATACCCTTACAGGAAGTGGTAAAGGGGAAAAACTAAATTTATAACAAGCTGGTGGGACGACCTAGATTAACCAATCAAATGTCGGACCTATGATAAATTCGAAGTTAACTTCCGTATTGGATTCCTATTGGAAGCAAAATTTATTTAAAATCAAATTTAGACGTTAACAACTTGTAAACATTATAGTTTTCTTTGGTCTTAACTCAATAGAATAACATAAAAATATAAACTATCAAGATGAAAGCAAAGGGTGTGTTATTAAGAATGTGCTATACGCTAACTTAAAACGGAATCCTCAACATGATCGTTATTGTCGGCATAAGATTTATTCCTACCAATAAATCTGTCAATACAGCGTCTCAATATCAGCAGGCAGTTGCCACTAGCTCAACAAGTCAGAACTCGACAAGGTGGCAGAAGTGATGACATTGAATTAACCCACCTTTGGATATATATATATATATATATATATATATATATATATATATATATATATATATATATATATATATATATATATTGACAGAATTCATCTATTGATTCTGGTATCAAAGAATGTTAAAATAAGCAACAAGTTTTAAAATTTTTACCGTACAAATTGAAGAAAATGCAGATCAAAATAGCAAATGACCTGTAAAGGATCAAATCTCACAAAAGTGGCTTCCGAATTTTACTATTGAAGATCATGATTCAGTGGATTCAGGTCAAACCGACAGCAATCAAGCGAAAAAAAAATACCTAAGAATAATCAATGTTATACGACAAGGGATATGGTGAAAGTCAGTGTAATTCCTTAGTCAAACCTTGACACCAGGTTGGCTAGTATGTTCGCTGCTTTCTGAAAGAAATTTTGGCCAGCGATGAAAAGTGCATTCTTCACAACAATGTGGATCGTTAAAATATAAGCAAAGTGTTTCTCAATCCCAGGTACTTTCTTCATCTAAAGAAATAATAAACATATATTAATTACACTCCAACATTTCTTTTGAGAAACTTGACCTGTAAATCACAACAAAGTGTCATGTTTTTACGCGCATGCACGGATCCTAGTGAATTTCTGTGCTATTTCAACTGTAAATAAAACTACAAATCTTGGAGGACTTTTACATCAAAATAAAGAAATCTACCATGAATAAAAAATGAAAATGCCTCTGAACTATACAGTCACTTCTGCATCGTTAAACCAAAATCAATCTTACAATGACAGTGCATGGATAGACACTAATTTTATACTTCGAACTGTTAGTATAAATGCTGTAAAAATGACTTCTCGACTTTTCTATAATCACTCTTTCAAAAAACCGAAGTGGTCAAAAGTACTCGGAATATTACACACAATTTTCGGCAATTTCTTTTACAATTTTCTACTTAATATCAAACGACGTTTAAGACGTCAATAATAGCTCACCAAATAACATGTTCATTGTATTTAACAGAACATGTTTAAACGGATATGATGCAGGAATATAGGGTGAGCTTGGAAAGTTGTCCGCAATCATAAGTTCTTTCTGGATTGATTCTCGATTGATTCAAATAATGAAGTCTTCTATTCGAAAAGGCACGGTGACGTTATGGACAGAGGCTCGGATTGAGGAATCAGAGAGTCGAGTTCAAATTCCAGTCGGATCCATTACATTCACTTACATGCTAATATCCTTGGGAAAGGTATGAATCCTCTTCTTCTCCCCAGAAGAAATAGCAGGACAGATCTGGTTCTATAGTCTTAGATCGCAACTGGTCTACCGCAGAAATAAATAATACGGGTAAAATCTGCCTCGTCAGTCATGTATCGAAAGACACATGATCACATAACTGACTAACTGATTCGAAAACAATTAACGTAAAGAGTCTGGAATTATGTAAGGCAGAGAGTGCAATATTCCCTGATTTAACTTTCATATTGCTGAAAAGAGAAAACTCTTAATGAAAAATAAAATAGACAGATAAAGGTTATCTGGTGTGTTTAATAAAATGGCTCCATTCGAAATTGCGAGATGGTTACTGAATACGACAGATCCCCACAGAGGGCCGGCGACTACAGTGACCCAAATTTATGGACTATTACAACCAAGTTGAAAAAAGTTAAAATAAATAAATGTATAGTAATTATTATTTCTCATCTCTAAAATTTACCCAATAACTGGAGATTTGAGCGAATATCTGTCTAACAATCCCCTAAAAGACCCTAACCCTGCCTCCCATCGGCATGGCTGATTCTAACTTCCAAGTGATACGCTCGTGGCACCTTCTCTGGCTTATATTCTTGACTGATATGAACTGAAAACACTATATTGCATCCATTGGGTAAGCCTGCTGCTAAGAAAGCTCTTTCAATGTGTCGAGCTAGACAATTTTTTCTTTCCAGGATCTATCTTACATTTTTATAAGTTAGTGCATGTTTAGTATATTGATGCCATATATAGTCTGATGCTCTATTTAGAGATTTTTGACAAAATCCAAAGAAGAATCAGCATTGATCCTGACGTGACGTGTCATTTCCCATCGCTTCTCTCTGCCTTTTCTAAAAAATATTTTCATCTTAATTATTCAAATGAGCTCTTCGCTATGGCTTAAAGTGTCGTTTTATTTCCCTCCTCCCACAGACAATGAATTGTACATAAGGGGACTAGTTAGGACGTTCATGGATACAATGACGTATTATGGTGGATGTAGTAAGAAAGGTAGGTAAGAATGTGTTATTTTGGTGGAAGGAATATTGTGGTATGTTTTGATCAGTGTTTGTGGGGAGCTAAATTGAAAGATGAGACAGATAAAAACAATCCTTTTCCTCACTTCCGCATTTTGGGCTTGTGCCACATTTTTTGTACATAGCAGAAATAAATATCGCTCCTTGCTATTGTACCTAGACTTTATGAATTTACGCGCAGAATGAGGTCGCAATTCACAGTTGAATTGCCTATATATAACCGTAAATTCTATGCTAATAGTTTCTTCTCTCGCAGTTCTTGTTTGTGCAACTTCTTTCCGGCTTCATGCTTTCCAGATTATTTTGATCCTCCAAAATGTAAATGCAATATCAATCGTTATCTACTATTTGTTTACTCTTCTGTTCTTCTCGCTCCTTAATGTTTCCCTTTTTCTTGTTTTATCCACACGCAGTAACCTCTTGTGTCTTAGTGGCTTTACTGCCTTGCATGGGGTGATAAGGTTAAAAATAATAATAATAATACGCTTTTTAATGATTTGTACAACACATTTTACGGTATTAATACTTTTATTTTTCTGTGGATTCCATATTCTGCTTGCATGTTTTGGTTTCGTAAGTTGTGGAAATCTCATTGATCATAACAATAATTATTAATATAATCAAACCCTTTCAACCGAATACACAGGAAGTAAAATATATCAATGAAATAGAAAGACAGAAAATTTTATGGCTGCAAATTTAAAATTCAAGATATTTCCTTTCACAACGATTAAATAATTTCTTTTTAAATATCAATAAAGCGTTTTTCAAAATGGCGCTGACATATCACATGAAATGTCATCAGTAATTGAAGAATTTTAAAATTATTTCTATATCCGTTAGCGGATACAATTTTCAGTTAATTTATCTATGCTCGTAGAAAAAGCAGGTTTCTGAATTGACTTGCTGCCGCTGCAAATTTGTATCCTATAGTCATTATATTAGGAAAAAAATGGCATGCCTCATCTGGACGTAGGCGATCATGGTTCTCCATAGATTTTGTTTCTGTATTATCTGTGAATTAAGATGCCTTATTGGGAAAGATAACAGAACAGTTTCCACAAAAAGTTTTTAAATGTTCTTTGACTGACACCGATTACCATAACTAGGTTAGAGAGATCAATCTACCTTGCGTTTTTATCTATAAGATATGCATTTTTGTCTTTCCCAAGGCAAATATATATATATATATATATATATATATATATATATATATATATAATATATTATATATATATGGAAAATGTTAGAAGGATAACATAGACTGGAACATGAAGAGCTATGATTGGCAAGGATGTATATGCAATATTTAATGTCATGCAACCACAACTCTCTACATTTTCCTTTTCTTTATGTTGTGTGATTTACGATGCCTTCTTATCAATGACGCCGTTTTTGGCATTTAGTGTTTTATTTCTCGTACACTGGTTGAGCCTGGTCTACCCTGTTATTTAATCAATAGCTGTGAAATTATTTATTTAATGGTTGTAAATCAGAAAGAAAGCGATTGCAAAATGATCAGAAATCAATTTGATCGTTGCTGGGAGAATATCTCTACTCTGTCGGGGAATTAATTAATTACTATTAATTCCTGATATAATTCTGAATTAAATATTTATTTCCTAATTTCTATCTGTATTAATATCTATTACCACTTGAGGCAAAATATGACTTATTCTTTTTTAGGTTAGGTTTATTTTGCTTTACGGCATATCAATAGTAATGGGTTGCTTAATGGCAATAACATTTTTAGGATAGGTTTGTATGAATAGAATATGAATTTCTTTATAAGAAATCAGTTTGCAGAATAGTTTTCACTAATGTATTTTTTACGTTTTTTTGTAAAAAGGGTATTACGTCAGAATCAGTAATATTGTTGATTTTTCAAATGTATTGCTGGTAATATTTTTCTTCAAAAACGCTTTGATAGTATTTTTACTATAGAATTCAATTTTTTTATACTATCATATTGTTTTGACCCCAGTTTGCGGGTTAAATATTTACCCATAGCTGGGACCCTAACAGAAGCTACCATTCCATTTCGGTGGGAACCTGGAAATAATAGCAATTATGAGGTGGTTCCAAGCTCCTCACAACCTCCTGATCAGAGGCCTTGCTGCCGGATGTCGTTTATCGTCATAACCAGGACTATATTTCTTTTGATTAAATTCAATAATTTTGAGAATTTCTATGCCACTGTTTACTGGCGAATGCTCAGGATCCTGGGGATTTTTTTTCTTTTATCAAAGACACCATCTATAGTTAGCCATTGCTAAAGAGGTTCTATTTCACTATAGAATCAGGGTTGTTGTTTTGTGCTATTTTACTGGCCATTAACAATCACATTATGTCTGATTTCCATTGCACAAAGATTGAGAGCCGAAATTTACTTAAATAAATATTGCGTAAAAAGTAAGAATATTTCTGTTTAATTAATATGTTTTTAACCCTAAAATTATTTTCTCTAAAAAGAAATATCAAAGTTTGAATAAGTCATGGCTGTTTCAAGACAGCGAACAAAAAAGCTGAAATCTTTATCGATGTATGCCATATTATAGTACATCTAATCTAAATAGGGGTTACTTTTTCCTTTTATCTTCTGCCAGCAGAATTTAACTTTTCTTTTTTACAATGCTGATCATCCTGTTATATATTTACTTGCCCGTGCTTAATTCAAAAATCGTACGACTCATACAGCAATCGCTGTCACTTGACTTAAAATATTTTTGCCCTTCCTTGCCTTTTAAAGGAGTGCCCTTTGCCGTGCTGATGTGGCTACATGCCTTACTTCTTGCCTATCTCACACTGCGATTTTTTTCTAAGCACTATACTAAACATTAAATCTCTTACGAAAAGAAAGCTAAACAAAATGAACACTAAACGATCAGCTTTAAAAAAAGGAGTCGTAACTGGAAAAACCGAATGAAAAAAGAATGTTAACAATAAATATTTTTCACACACAAACCAGTTCTGCGGAATCAGAATCAACGTTGAGTTTAAGCAAGCGAATGTGTCAACTGGAGCAAAGTGCCATGTAGATTTAAAATTTTTCCCACTTGTGACGAATGCAGATCGATTTTTTTTTTCATGTATCCTTGTATCCCTAGACATGTGTAGTGACACGAAAGCAGAGTATTCACGTAAATTAAATAAAGGGTAAAGAAGTCTATGTAGTTTGACCAGATCGATCTACCTTGGTGAAGTCCGTAGGGTACAACAACCGAAACCTTGTGATAGCAACAACAAATATGAGGACAACAGTTAAGCAAGGACGGAGATTTAAATATCTGGGAAGTGTTTAAACATATAACGGAAAATGTAACACTGAAGTCCAAGGTACATTAGAATAGCGTAAAGAGGCTTTCCAAAAGTTAAGCAATGTATGAAGAAACAATGAAAAGAATACTGAACTCTTATTCAATATCGTATTTCCTATATGGTATTGAATGTTGATTGGTTGGTTGTTTTTGTTTAGCCTCTATTTGATATCAAAATATAGGTATTCGGTAAGCATTTTAAAAGATAATAATGTTTTTAGTGATACAAGTCTTACAAATTAACGTCTAAAGGATGAGAAGATATGGATTCATACCTTTCCCAATGGCATTTGTGCCTAAGTGAATATAACGAACGCAACAGGAACTGAAAGTCGGTCCTCCGATGAAAAATTCTGAGCTATTATACGTTACACCATCTGCACATTCATGCTTACAGCACCTGGTATTCCTAAGCAGTCCCGCATCGACGAACGGATCGAGGGCGATATTGCTAAACTTCGGTGATCGTACAGGAACCGGTTTTTCAACCTGATACGGTCATAATACAGTGAATGTTGAGTAATTCCCTCACGAATGAAGAAGATTCATGATCCGACAAAAATGTTTTATATCTGTTGTACCCATTCACATGAATAAAATAGTAAATTTGTGTTGGTCTTCAGTTCGAGATCCGTCTCCAGCTGAGCTTGTCCGACTCTCTGCATTCAGGCAGAGAGGAACCCAGACGAGGCTATACCGAAGGGCAGAGTCTCGTCTGGGATGGCAGACAGCTACCCTACCCCGTTTTTTACGGGCTCTACGAGGAATTTTTGCCCGAGACTACGGGCTCGGATACCCTACGTTAAATTCGGCCGTGTGCCACATCTGGCCGCGTGGGGCAATTGGCAAATATCCTTCAGTTGGAGATTCGTCTCCAGCTAAGCTAGTCGAACTCTCTGTCTTCGGGTAGAGACGAACCCAGACGAGGCTATATTTCGTCTCGGCAAACAGCTACACGACCCTCTTTTATACGGGCTCTACGGGGAATTTTAGCCGAGCCTACTGGCTCGGATACCCCACATTAAATTCGGCCTTGTGCAACATCTGACCGCGTGGAACGGTTGGTAGATATCCCGCCATTAGTCTCCAACTATGTTGGTCAAACGCTCTGCCTCCGTGCAGAGGGGATCCCCAGACGAGGCTATGTCAGAGAGCAGAGTCTGGTCTCGGGAATCAGCTACTCGACCCCGTTTTATACGAGGTCTACGGGGAATTTGTGCCCGAGACTACGGGCTCGGATACCCAACGTTAAATTCGGTCTTGTGCCACATCTGACCGCGTGGAGCAGTTGGTAGATATCCTGCAGTTGGTGATTTTTTTTGGAATTCTCTTGACTCACATCTAGCACTTTTCTACTTCTTCTACGCGCAGCTGGCGAATCTTATATGTGTTGTTCTTGTCCTAAGTATTATCGTTCATTACCAACCTTCGTTTGATTATTCTATTTAGTAACCTTCCCTAGGTTACAACAACATCAAACACTGGGAATATCATGAAAAGAATATGTCAGTAAGAAAGAATCTTCAAGAAAAACAAAGAAATTATAGTCATATTCAAAAAGTGACGGCTAAAGCTTCTGTAATGTATAAAAGGAAAGACGACCAAGAGAATAAATCACACATATAATGAAGTCAGATAAACAAGGTAAAAGCCAATAGTATACATAACGAAGAGATGACAGGACAAGAACAAATTAAGTGTAAATAGACAAGAAGTAATGGAGAGCTATGATCACCTACTTCTTGAATCGTATAATGTTGTGGAGGCACATTTTTGCCCACGTTCTGAAAGTGACGTGGGGCATACAAGGAAAAGTATTACGAGAATAAATTAAATTTTTGTCATACATGTTTAGTAATTCCTCACAAACGTATATTTTTTTAAAAAATGCGAGGCGAAAGATGTCTTCCAAAATCTGAAAAAATATTAAAAAACAGTAACATTCGTTAGGAACATAGAAAAATAGACTAAATGTCTTATCAGTTCTCTAATATGGCAGTGAATGAAGGAAAATTTTCTAACAGATGTTGAAGAGACACTGTAACAGAGATGTAATTCTCCAGAATATGATACAAACAGTTGAAATATTTATGATAAATCATGAAGAAAGAGAGCTTGGTGGATTTGACACTCACAGGTCGTAATTAAGACAAGGGAGGCATAGGGGAACTCTGAATAAAAGACCTAACAAGTTTGTGTAAATTGATGACAGGATAAGGGATGGAAGGTATAGTGACGCGACAAACGTGGCTTACAACTAAAAATAATAAGAAGCTGTGGAGATCCATGATCATCCATACCTTGAAGGGTTCAAGACTATAAAATAATAACGATACTCTCGATTTTATACATAGCCTTAGAAGAAAACTTATTTTCTGGTGCAATCGATGAGGCATGAAACGTCACTCAAAAACTTCAGAAAAATGTAAAATATCACGAGCACTCCATGATCCACACGAATACAGACACACACACACACACACACACACACACACACACACACACACACACACACATATGCCTAAAGTGTATGAGGAATGAATTGGGCCTGTTGCGCGCCAATGTTTTTTTTTATTTTTATTTCTACCTTGAATTTTTTTTCGCCCTTTAACATAAGCAGACGATTTCGCTTAGCCTTAACTAATTGAAGTGCTCGTGTGCAAATTGAGTACAAAATGCCCCATCTCCCTTTCTTGAAAAAATGATGATAACGAAAACGACAATGAAAAAAAAAATATTTACGAGGTAGCATCAAGTGCAAACGATAAATGTTGCATTGCAATTATTTTGGGGCTACAGTGAACATGCACGTGCAGGAACCGATGTAAGTGCGCATGTGCGATGTCTCTCAACATACGCAGCCATTTTTTAGTCTAATTTATTTCCTTTTAAGGACATTTTTATATTTTACTTCTGATGTTAATCTTCTGATGCTTATCATTGCGTCTATATTGACTGTTTTTTAATTACATCTAAATTCCTCCATGCTCTTTTTTTTTTCTACCTTCAAGCTTTCTTAGTGAATGAATGAGAAACAATTCAATTTACCAAACGTCAAATAATATTTCTTCTTTAAAAGTTAAGCATCAATACGTTGTCAATAAGTGAAGAATGTTCTTGTTAAGAAAACCTTAGAGACTTTTATATGTCAGGTCACTTTACGAGTGCCACTAAACCGGTCCTCTCACCAGGGTTTGTTCATTGTTTTCAACTGTTTCTTTATTTCTAAATGATCATAAATCTTGTAGTGGTGGAAATATATGGAAATATGTCGGTGTATATAGCCTGTGTATATGGAAGGGGATGATGGAGTAGTTCGCACCGTAAAGAAATCTTTTCTAGCAAAATGTGTCCTTGTTAAAAAGTAACACCCGTTTACCAAAGCAGGTTAATTTCGACATAATTCTTCATTTATCCGATCAATTTACCTTTTCGGTTTCAATAAACGTCTGTTGTAATCGTTCTAACATTGATCTAGCATCTCTTAATGGACGACACTTTTCATAATCTATAGGTGCCAAATCTACTTTGTTGTTGAACCTAATAACCAAAGAACGTATAGTTCGTGAAATGTTTTTGCAATGTGTGTGTTCAAAACTGGAAAATATTTTTTTCTATTTACCAATGCATTTTCAATCGGTATCACCAAGTGCAAGGCAGTTAATCTATTACGATACAAGGTGTTATTGGGTGTTGGCGAATTAGGGACAGAATCATTAATAATGAGCGGGAAAGAGTAATCAGAAGGAGAGTAGAGAGCGATTGAAATTTCCATCTACATTTCTGCAGATCAAAGTTGGATGAAAAGCATGAAACCGCAAAGGAGATCCACAATCGAAAAATTCGAGAAAATAAACTGTTAGCATAGAATTTACGGTAACATCCAACCAGGTCATATATAAACTGATAAAATCTCGACGTTAAAAAGTCTAGGTAACAAAGAGCTCATACAAAAAATTACCATGAAAATATTTATAGAAAAGACAGAGAGACAACATTACGGCGGTGAGAAGGTGACTGAAACCGAGCCGCCATTTTAAGAATACTAATATTGTATATTCTTCTTTGGATTTTATCAAAGACCTCAAGGTAAATATCAGGAGCACATGACAATATATGATAGCAACATTCTAAGCATGGACTTAATCGTTGTGAGCAATAAAGGTTTGTAGTGATGGTCCTTCCATTTACCAAGAGCATGCAATGGATGGCAATATTCATATACCACCTGAAAAAGAAAAGCAAGTACTTTTGTAAATGTCTTGGTCTTGATGCTGGCACTGGCTTTTGATAACCACTGTGCCTCCCGTTTTCTTTTCACATGTGCAATATTTCATACATCAACTGCAAAAAATGCAGTTAAATGCAAAAAATGAAATATTGTCATTCCAGGTTAAAAGATTCCTGCAGATGGTAAAAGGTTGTGTTAAGTTCTCAAGCGAAAGCTCATGATGAAAGCAAGTTCTTTTTTTGAAGGTTTTCCAAATTAAATTCTGAAATGCACTATAAACGACACACTATCGGATAGACAAGATGGTAATCTAATTCTCGACTCAGTTATCTATCATTGTTTCGGCCTTTGTTGGTTGAATCCCAAATCATAGCGGTGAAAATACGTAATTACTTTAGGGGCACGCTAATATAACGCATGAATTAAATCAAATTCCGCTGTAGCATTGGAAATGCATGTATTTGTTCGAAAATCTATGTTATATTTGAACCTCTTTTTTTTAATTGATCTGAACTTTTAAATCTGCAGTATAGAACAATGCACTTACATTTTGTTGTTCATTATCACAAGACTGTAATGGGAACACTCCGAGTCCCTGACAACAGACTGATTTTATTCATAAAACGCTTAAGAAGATTTTATTTTTTTATTGATATTTTTTTCTATTCGACTACAGTGAAAAATTTCTGAAAATAACTGCTACTGCTGCTAAATCATTACGAATCCATAAATCATAAAAATGTTTCTAAAAAGATATATTGGGGGAAACGCAAAAAAAAACTTCAGATGTTTTTCGTGTTGCCTATCACACTCATTAAGTAGCGTTTTTATTTTAAGCAAACGAATTAAAGATGATATAGTTCGTGTTACTTATATGATGCATAACAATTTCTAAAGAATTAAATTATTTTATTTATAATTTTATTTATAATCGGATATTTAGCGAATACACGGGTTTCAGTAGACATCTACCTGTAATTGATGTCTACTAGCCTGAGCATTCCAATGGCTGAATAAAGAAATTAATTTGAGGGAAAAATCTACCTCCATACACGCAAGCTACCTATCTGCCACTGGGTGGCATTCCACAAGAGTTTACCGCTGGCGGTCGGCTGTCGGACCGCCGGCGTGTTCGATGTGGCAACGTTATCAATGAAGAACCACTTGTAGCTTTCACCAGAGGACCGCTGGCGTTGCCACCGGCGGACTGTCAGCGGTCCACTAGCGGCTTGCGTGTAGGTCTTTTAGCTAAATAGTTTTAGTCCATTCAGCCACGAAGGAATTCGGAGCAAATATAGCCAAGCAAAGTAAATATGCCAAAAAGAATCGTTCAATTTTTTGCAAGGCTGAAAAATGAGCCTTTTTTTTTTTTCTGTGAATTTTTTTGTCGCTGTGCAATCTAATGTTTTCCCCAAATATAAATGTTGACACAGGTTTTTAATCTCGCTGACTGGCACAACTGATTTATTATGACTCTCGAATGCCCGAACTGGAAAACATTAGTTGCAATGATTAGACACAGGAGTGTTTTCTCAACTCAGGTGTCCAGTTAATATAATGTTTATAACAATAAGCATTGAAAGTTGCTGCATTTCAGATTTAAATCAAAATCATTCAATTATATAAAATCATGAATCAAATTATTTACTTGGGCATTTGATCATATATTAATTAAATCGTGTATTCCATGCTAAATCGGTTACACCGAATCTCTTCTGTGTGGTTGAAAACCATTCCATCTGAAAATGTTGATGAATATTAAACCTATCACATCGCTCTGTTTAAGTTTTCAAGTGTCGTAAGTTGGGAGTCATTAAACGTAAATAAATGCAAAGTCGGCAACACACAAATTCAGTAGACGCCTCACTTCAGAAAGATCAGCTTGTTACCGGCAACTTCAAAAGAATCGCTGCCAATCGTCTCTTCACGTATGCTGATACGCTAGTGGTCAATGTTCCATATAAATTTTTTCCTCCGTGTATGTAAACTATATTCACGCATACACATACACGCCATTTATTTGAATTCCAGTACTTGAGCCGACGTTTGAGCTGACTCGTAAATCTGATAAACGAAGTCCTGTTCAATAAATGGAATATATTACAGAGTGTCAAAATCATCTTAGTATGTCCCAAGTAAAGTCAGAAAGCACAGCAGCCCAAAAATGACCATAACAATGAAAGCTTTTAACTACTTAGATGCTTGATAAAGATTTCAAATATAGAATAATGCCAACTTTTGCAACGAGTTTACATTAAAATTTTAAGTTATTTTATTGAGTGATTTGCCATTTACTGCACTTTACACAAAGCCAGAAAATATTATTGGATGGTAAGACTTCTTTTAAGATAATAATGCCTTACTTTTACAAGTCCTCCTAATTAATCCATAGATCGAAGAATAAGAGGTGGATACATACTTTTTCCAAGGGCATTTAAACATAAGTGAATGCAACGAACGCAACTGAAGAAGTCTGGATCCGAAACGTCGTGAATATAACAATAAAGTTGAGGACATCTGAGCAGTTTGAACTATGAAAATAGAATAAATGGTTACAATACCCCATCTACGAAATATCGATAGATATTGTATGAATTATGTTTCTCGAGTAGCATTATGTTATTATTCGACTTATTCGATAAATCAAATTAAAACGGACCATATATATAGAAGTCTGTAGAATGAATCAGCTGAAACGTTGATAGCAAATGGAAGGATAATAAGAATTCACCCTGCTAAATGACAAGCCAATGTATATATATATATATATATATATATATATATATATATATATATATATATATATATATATATATTTATATAATTTGTGTTTATTTCTGAGTAGCCTTAGAAAATTAATTAAGAAAATTTATCAACATTTTCTTTCGTATAGCTTTTATTTTCCAAAGTATGTTCAAATCTTATCTGAGACCATGTTCAGAGCGTTAAGTTGTATTTAAGTATTTATATGTGTTTTTGTGAATTAAAAAATTTAACCCGTGCAATTGAAAGGATCACAACGAAAACTAATCGACATGCTATATCTAAATTATTTAACCAAACTTGTTTGAATATCTATCTATCTATCTATCTATCTATCTATCTCTCTATATATATATACGCGAGTGTTAGAACAATATGGCAACAATAACATTTCTGTCAATCTATTCGCTGACTTTAATCAGGTATATTCCCATGACAAATGAAATACTCTTTAAAAAAAAATGAAAAATGGCCATGAATATACAAACTTAAAAAATCCATTCCTGCTAACTCGATTATAACCAGCAACTTATAGAATAAATTCTTATGCTCGTAGAAAACGGATAACGAAGGATAAAGGAGGTACTATCGCAAAATGTAACAGAGCAAGAACAACTTGAGAAACGGCTTTATTTTCACAAAAGTTGTCTTAGCTGGAACATGAAGGCAAAAAGGGTTCACTTTTCCGTAAAGAAGTTTTAGAAAAAGCACGCAAGCGAAAAACAGATTCGTTTTTCTGAATAATTTTCTGAAATAAGCAAGCAAAAAATGTACACTTTTCAGAAAAGATTTTTCAAAAGACCATGTAGACCAAAATTAGCTCCTTCTTCTTCTTCTTCTTCTTCTTCTTCTTCTTCTTCTTCTTCTTCTTCTTCTTCGTTTTCTTCTTCTTCTATGTGCCTTGTCCCTTCAGGACGTTGGGGATCATAGCTCTATACAATATACTGTCATTTTTAATTACCTGTAGATGTTGCCTTTTCGCCATCTTTCACAAAACCTTCGCCATTTTTCACTCAAGCTCGCCAGGAAGGTTCTGCTTTGTTTTACTGCTTCTTTTTTTTCATTCAGTCTTTCCTGTAAGTATCAAATATTCCAAGTCCTCACTTCTCATTATCTGTCCAAGTAATTGTCTCTTTCTGATTAAAGTTAAGTTTAAGTGACCTTTTATTTCCATTGTCTTCGCCTTTGCTCACATTTTCAATCCATGATATTCTCTGCATCCTTCTGCTACCTTAATTCACTTCTTTATCTGTGAGGATACTGTCCAGCATTCACTACCATATCAGAGCACTGATATTGCATAACAGTTAAGTACTCTTTTTTCTCTTAAAAACATGTAAATGAAAAAGATTTTCCGAAATGTTGAATTAACAATAGCAAGTAAGCATCACTTTCACCAAGAGTTTCTTAACAGCAATCACTAAAAAAATGTTTCATTTTTCCGGAAAAATATTCGTTATCTTTTTGACCCGTTTGACAAAGATAAAAATTTTGAGTTAATTTATTCAGAATTCTGACAATTGGACGTTTGGTGCGGCTCTAAAATTAAAAATTAGTATCGTGCTATAAAAATTGGAAAATATTGCACCCTTTTAAAATGCTACTTTCAATAGTGACGAATATTTTCTATTCAGCTTTTGTGTGCCGTTCTTTGAGTCCAGTGACTGATGAGGATTTCATTCCGGTCTTCCTTGTAGTTACCGTACGAAGAAAAGCCTTGTTGACAATCGGTGATTACGATGACAGGAGGTCGTATGAAATCGATTCCATGATAATAACGACACCTGCACTGATGAAAATGACAATACTGCTGGCATTCACCACACCGTTGTCAATAAACGGAAAGGCAGAGCAGATGAAAATGGCGGCTCCTATCATCGCCGTAATGGAATCTGTTTTAGCTAATGTGATGAAGACGGCAATGAAGATGATTACACCACCAGCGTGCAGATCACGTGGAGGCGGGAAAAGAAGAAGAAGAAGAAGAAGAAGAAGAAGAAGAAGAAGAAAAGAAGAAGAAGAAGAAGAAAAAGAAGGAAGGAAACAGGAAGAAACATGGTAACTCGGTTGAAGTGTCATACATGACGAGCACAGACAATCATGCTTTATATGAAGGAAGTGCAATGCATCACATCAGAACACCCACAAGCCCCCAACCCTACCATATCGCCAAATAACTACTAAAGCTACACTGTCCCTGCTGAACCTGTTCCAAGGAAAATATCTTATGGAATTACGAGCCGGATTAGCCAATTGCTTTTCATTGACCGACCGGTCGATCTCACTTGGACATTTCCACTCCATCACTTATGAAATGCTCTGACAACCAAAACAAGGTATTGATAAAGCAACGCTACGACAAGACTAGGGTACTCAATCGGTGCCTTGACCCTGAGCCACAAACCGAATCTTTAATTACGACAAGCCATGTATTAATTCCACTCTTGTCTTGTTAATACCATTCATCTAGTTGGATACATTAAATGGGTAGGCGAAAACAGGTTTGAAAGGTACACATGTAATATAAATAACAGTCTACGGTGTTTATATAATTTTACTTATATTTCACAATTACTTAGAAGATAAAATATATGTTAGAATCTCTGCGAAATGCCTGACAGAAAAATCCGGAAACTAGTCTTATAGTCAAGTAGTTAATGCTGGAGAGGAGAAGAGATTGTGTTTATTATCTATACGCAAAACTACATCAGTCAGTCAGTTATGTGCCATGCGTGATACACGCTTAGGCGATCATATATCTTTCGAGACCTGACTGACGAGGCAGATTTTTTCCTGCAGAAGGTTGCCATTTCTTTCTGAGGTAAACTAGTTGCCATCCAAGGCTACAGAACATGATCTGTCCTACTATGTACCCATAGCGACGGGGAGAAGAAGACGAGTCATACCTTTTCCCAAGGGTATTAGCACCTAAGTGACTGCAATATTTTATACTTTGTGGCTATAAATATTTGATAACTTTGTTGCTATACTCATAACATGTTTGAATGAAAATATGCTGCCCAAATATGCATATTTTTAATTGTACACACACACAAGCAAATATATATATATATATGTTTGAGTGTATGTTTGAAAGGGCGCGTGTATGAATTTATAGGCACATAAATTTCTGAGGAAAAAGTAATTATTTATTGCCCAACATTATTTTTAATAGCTATATTTAGTATATATTCATGTTTGCATAAATATATATGGTCATATATATATATATATATATATATATATATATATATATATATATATATATATATATAGAGAGAGAGAGAGATAGATAGATAGATAGATAGATATATAGATAGATAGTGCAAATTTACGTCTAACTATTAAAAACTTTAAACCCAGAAAATATTTTTGGGACTGAGAGAAACTTATTTATGATAATAATGCCTTGCACGTACATATCATACTAAGTAATCTATAAATAGGTGGGTAAGACGTAAATACTTTTTCCTAAGAATAATTGCACGTAAGTTAATATAACAAATCCAACTAGAACTTAAACTTGACTCTGTGATTTCAAATTCCGAGCCATTGTCTATTACACCACCTGGATATCGAAGACTACAGCATCTGGTATTTCCAAGCGGAAACCCAGCAGGCAACGACATTGCTAAATTTCGGAAACCGCTGTTTCGTCACGATACGGCCGTAAAAATTATATATATATATATATATATATATATATATATATATATATATATATAATGTTAAGCCAATACAAGGCTGTAGAGTCACTCATAGTAGAGGGTTAGTGAATTATGTGTTTGATATGAATGTAGTAAGAACTACGTGAAGATGATGAGTATATGGAAGATAGGTAACTATTGATCTTTGGCTTAAAGAAATTAATATTGTAAACATTCACACGATAATTTCTTCGATAAAGCAGTAATTCTGAGGAAACAACTGGAAGGGGATATTGTTTCTTACAACTGGATTACAGATGTGAACTTAGCAAGGTGGATTTTAGCTGGAAATGTCTGAACTGGCGGAACTAAAGAATGGAGATCGTCTGAAATAACTATAGGCTTGTCATTTTGTTTTTTCCGTGGGAAAAGGGGCTCCTCTTACAAAACTGTATATATCTGTTCAAATTGATACTTGTAAATTTTGTATTATTATCCTATTTTCAACAAGAAATTTCTAAGATTCAGTAGCAAATAAGTGTGCACAATATCAGGAATAAATTTCCATTTTTTAAAAACTTGATAAATAAGTCACTGGTGGAATTCAGTCTACTTGAATAAAAAAACAAAAAAAAACAAAATGGGGTAAAGAAAGCTTCTGTGAGATATAGAGTTGTAGAATGACGGCATTTTAAAAGTAAAGATAAAACACTCAGGATTTAGAGCACTCAGAATTTGCAGCCCTCAGTAATTACATGAAGAGAGGAAATTCATTGAAAACACTTTCAAGCTTCTTCAGTACCCTGATTATTTTATATTCAATTCGAAACGAAAGTCTCAATAAATATTCAAAAAAAAAAGCGGGATCTCCAGACAAACCAAATGAATCCAAAAACTTAATTGGCCACCAACTAACACTATTGCATCTACAATTGTAAAAAATTTATCTAAACTCAACATGAAATTTGTTACTTCTGCATCTAAAACAATAATAAACATAGTCAATACTAATCAAAATAATAAGTTCAAAACTGAAGGATAAATTTAATTCATCGCTTGTAACAATTGTCCCAAAAATATATAGGAGAAACCTCAAGGAATCTAAATAACAGATTATAGGAACACAAATGGTACATTTTACAAAACAATACATCAAAGACCGAACACAACTTTGACATAAAAAACGCTACCATGATGAAGGTACAAAATAATTCACGACGCCGTAAATGTATATAAAGTCAAAGAGTGCTTTGATGGCAAGGTTATCTATAGTAAATTTGCGCCCTGGTTCTTACAACATCTCACCATTCCAGGCAAATCTTCTATTATCACAGTGTTGGGTATCTAATAAAGACAAAAGATGAAAACAAAAAGAAAAAAGAAACTAAATGAAATCGGCTAGATTTTAAAAATTAAATTAAAAATTCCCCTGCAATCTCTCATTCGTCTGCACGAACATAACAAATTTAGTCCGATGAGATCTAAACGACTTCCTCGGACTAAATAATGCATCGCAAGAAAACTTTTCTCACCCTGTCATAAATTTTTCTCAATATTGTTCTAGCAGAATATATATATATATATATATATATATATATATATATATATATATATATATATATATATATTTGGTTGGATAGATGTGAGTTTGTGACCCTGGGTTTCACGCTTTAGCGATCGTCAGACAAACTGATTAATGTTTTAAAATTTGGGTTTATGTAGATTGCGTGTATTGGTGTTATTGTGGAAGTGGTGGGGGAAATTTCGTCGTTTTGTCATTCATCGTACTAACGCAAACATCGATGTATGCAGACACATATACATACTTGGTCGTCCGTCAGGACTCATACATATATAAACGTATGTGGGCAGTTTCGGCTATGACACATGTATGTATACGAGTGGTGTTATGTCTATACATACGCATTTGTATGTTGAAATGTTGAAATTTAAACATTGAAGTGTGGCGGAAATGTCACGTTAGTGTCTCGTGACTGTATACATGTCATATTATGTATATATATATATATATATTTTTTTTTTTTCGCTGAAAAATATTTCCTCGCATGTATGTATATACGTGTGGTGGGGTTTGTGTACAATTATGATATTTAAAAATTATTATTATTTATATTTATTTTTAAATTTTTGAGAAAAATGGGGGTTTATTTGTTATATTTAAAGCTGGTTATTTGTTTGTTTTTGGTGACTGTGTATAACAGGTAGAAATTTGTAATCCTTATTGTTTAATTTATATGTTAGCTCTATCTCTGATATTGAGCGCTTTCTAATAAGTACCGAGCATATAATATATAAATAATTATACATATATATATTTATTTATATTTATATACACTTTTCACACACACACACACACACACACATATATATATATATATGTATGTATAACAATGGGAAAACATTTTCGTGTAACGCATTTCGTACTTCAGGACATTATCAGACTGAAATGATGTTTACGTTGATATGACTTCACATGGACATGAAGAAGAGGGGGACACTGAAATTGTTTGCACTTGTGTTATCACTTCAACGGAAACATCATTTATTTAGATTAAGTCCTAAAGGAACTTTTCTTTACACTTTGTCATGTATATATAGATTTCGAGTGTGTGTGCGTGCGCGTGCGTGTATGTTTGTGTGTGTGAGTGTGTGTGCGTTTTTTTAATCTTATAACGTGATAATTACTGCTATTATTTTAATAACTGTAGGAATCACTGAGGGGAAGAATAGTAAATTGATATTTTTTAAATTCAGATTTATGATATAAATGTATAGCTAGATAGATAGATGTGAGCTGAATTAGATAGATAGATAGATAGATAGATTAGATAGATAGATAGATAGATTAGATAGATAGATAGATAGATAGATAGATAGATAGATAGATAGATGGCGAGAGAGAGATAGGAACTGAATTCGATAGATACATGTGAATTGAATTAGATAAATAGATAGATCGATAGAGAGAGAGAGAGAGAGAGAGAGAGAAAATCAGAGATGTGAATTGAATTCGATAGATAGATGTGAACTGAATTATATATATAGATAGATAGATAGATAGAGAGAGAGAGAGAGAGAGAGAGAGAGATCGTAACTGAATTCGATAGATAGATGTTAATTGAATTAGATAAATAGATAGAGAGAGAGAGAGAGAACCAGAGATGTGAATTGAATTAGATAGATAGATAGATAGATAGATAGATGAATAGATAGATAGATAGATAGATAGATAGATTGAGAGAGAGATCGTAACTGAATTCGATAGATAGATGTTAATTGAATTAGATAAATAGATAGAGAGAGAGAGAGAGAACCAGAGATGTGAATTGAATTAGATAGATAGATAGATAGATAGATAGATAGATAGATAGATTGAGAGAGAGATCGTAACTGAATTCGATAGATATATGTAAATTGAATTAGATAAATAGACAGAGAGAGAGAGAGAGAGAGAATCAGAGATGTGAATTGAATTCGATAGATAGATAGATAGATACGAAGAGACTGAGGCAGATAGATAGATAGATAGATAGATAGATAGATAGATAGATAGATAGATAGATAGATAGATAGATGGCGAGAGAGAGAGAGATGGTAACTGAATTCGATAGATAGATGTGAATTGAATTAGATAGATAGATACGAAGAGACTGAGGCAGATAGATAGATAGATAGATAGATAGATAGATAGATAGATAGATAGATAGATGGGAGTGACCAGGCAGGCGTTTATACAGTTAGCATCATGCCATAAATTGTTATTTTTATACGCGTGTCTTGATCGATCAACGTCGTTCGAATCCCACCGTGATGTAGAAGTGATTAGTAACGTCACGCAGCCTGACAGAAAAATATTCATAGTCTAAGAAACATGCGGTCGGGGTTGAGAAGTGGCAAAAGAAAAAGAAAATAAAACTGGGAAGCAGAAGGCAAGTGAACGAGTTGACTCAGAGGGTTCTGCAGGGGATCAAGATAGTTGGTGTCATGTCAGTGTTCCGTTTTCATAAAGTGACGAAGAAAATAACTTGACACTGCTCCGAATGACACTGGGGCGCCCTGCCGATCCAGTTTGCGATTTTGTTGGACACGTTTTTCTTCACGCAAAATGAACACATTTTATAGATTAGAAAATATGATTGGACAGAAGGTGCATTCCGATGATTGGATATTGCTGTCTTATTGCGCATGCGCGCACGGTTACCCGTGAGCCGTGAATAAATATACTCCTGGTTGATTAACGAAAATGGCCCCCTTTTTATTAACTGTAAGAAGACAAAATGCATGCTTAACACAAGATGTTCTTTTCATCTCGGCAGTAGTTACATTCACACCGCCGTAACGTAATTTCCCTGTGCCTTTTCTATAAATATTTTCATGGTAATTATTCTGATGAGCTTTGGTCTTTTGAACTTGACTTTACGAATTTAAGCACAATACGAGATTGGCAGCAAGGACTCTCTAATTTTTTATTCGCCCAAATCTTATCTTACATACTTATAAGCCTGCCATTCATCGCATACGTACGATCATCGAAGTTAATCAACCACAGGACTGGCCAGTATCTAGACGTGGGACCGTTTCGAAATTCCAGGTTCTGTGCGCTTGCGTGTGTAAGTGAAATGGATAATGGCTAGGAATTATTAAACAGGGAGCCGAGTTTCAATTCCCGATGTGTTCGTTATATTCACTTAAGTGCAAATACCCTTTCCTCCCTTCACCTACGGGTTAATTAGTTAAATTTGTTCCAGTAAGACCTTATTATCTAAAAAAACATCTTACAATCTAAAAATGTGAGCTGATTTTAAATTGCCAGTAAAAGTTTGATAAGCAGTAGAAAATGAATTAGTCAATAAAACAATTTACAGTGCTTTGAATATAGACTCGTGCTCTTTCGATATATTCATAGATTCGTGATAAAATCCAAAGATGTATCTGCAATGCTATTGGTCCTGATCTAGCATCCTTGCTTTAATCAATTTCCCATCACCGTAATGTAGCTTCCCTGTGCCTTTTCTATAAATGCTTTCATCGTAATTGTTTCTTTATGCTACCTAGACTATGAATTTAAGCGTAGTAATAGGTTGGTCACAAGGCCTAATTATTTTATAACTGAAATGATTTTATGTAAGCGAAAGTTCTATGCTAAATCTTTCATCTATCGCACTTCTCTCTTGTGAAATTCTCTTCTGGATTCTTGTTTTTCAGTCAATCTTGATTTTCACAAAATTAAATGCAATATCAATCGTTATCTCTGTCTTCTTAGTTCCTACTTTCTTTTACGCTGTTGTTCTCACTCGTTAAAATCATTTTGTTATATTTTTTCAAACTCAGTAACCCCTTAAGTCTTATTGTTTTTTTATTCCCTTGCTTGTCTTGAAATAATTAAAACAAATTCAAGGGAGATATGAATTGTGGACGTTAAATTCAAGCAAGTACAGAAATTTAACAGTTTAGTGACGTAACGGACATAGTAAAATGAATTACAGTATTATGTTGCATAGGTATCGTGAAAGTAAGCGAACAATTCCGAGATAGGAGAATGCCTCGCAAGACAAAGACAAAATCTGCTGGGTCACCGGGTGATTCCAATTCTCCTGCACAGCAGTGATATATATATATAATTTCTTTTCGGTCCATTGACTCCTTTTGTCTTTAATATAACCTGTGCGACTCAAATTTTTCAAGTCGTCTTCCCTTTTAATGTGTTCTGGAATTTCCAGTTGTATCTCCTTAATTTTAAGTACAAGTCTGCTTTTAGTTCAAATTTTTCTTGAAACGTTCTCCTTATTTGCATGAAATGACGATGGTATTCTCGCCATCTTTCTGTAGAACTACGCCACTGATACCTCAAATCCCTTCTCCATCTGCCTAGCCATATGCCGGGTGTAACAGAAAAAATAGTCAAAATCATGCAACAACTTGGGATAATTGTCCATCCCACAAAATGTTTAATATCTAACAAAACCACTAGTTTAAATGAGTTTCTTTTTTCCAGGTTTTCAGATAAGATGTTTAGCCATCTTGACACCATTTGTCGTAAGAGTCACAGATAAGCCCTTTGACTTATTCAGCTAAAAAGAGAACAGATTAAAATTGTTTTATGTCAGCCCAACTATATCTGAGCAATGGTGAAAGGAAAATAATCATTGAGGCCTTCAGTAATGCTACCAACATTCATACCCCGACTTTCACTTTTAAAGTTTATTCAAGAACCACCCAGAGAATGGGGAATAAGTTTAAAAGAGGGAACAGTATAAAGGAACGCTAGATCAGGAGGTTGCAACAGCACGAAGGATCATCATTTTAGCTTAGAACTAAATACATTCTTATTGTTCAAAGTAGAATCCTATAGTTTTATAAAAAAAAAAAAAAAAAAACTCGGAGAATTCCGGTAAGATATATCTAATCATTTTAAAGATAAAACACTTCAAATTTTAATCTAACAATTGAACAATTTTGCTGTTACACGATTTGGACAATTTTGTTGTTACACCCGATATATGTAGATTAATATTATATATATTCTGCAATATTTTCTTTTTTTCTAACAATAAGTTCCTATCTCTTCATAATTTGCTTAGCTATAGGATAATATATTTCACTACTTTGAGTCGACATCTGTGTCACATATTCCGTCTTTTCCAAATTTTTATTTTTATATTTCCCATCCACACGTTGAGCATATCTTATAATGTCAAGATTGTCACAACTTAAAATAAATCCTGATAGGACTTCTAGTTTGCTTAGTCTTGACCCGCTGCAAAGATTAATTCCGATGAGGAGACGATCCTCGTTTATACGCCTTTATGTTGTTCTGTATTTGCTAAGTTCATTATCTATACGTGTGTACGTGGTTGGTTCTCAGTAAATATTGCGGTTTATTTTAACACAGTAGATAAAAATGTTTCTGAAAATGCCTGTATTACCGCGGTATAAACAACACTTATTAGTGAAATATTTGACCAATATCGCTTCTGTATGTGCATTATAACTTTTGTATCATGAATGATGCTATTTAAAAAAAAAACAAAACAAAAAAAAACAATTCACCCCAAATAAGGCGATAATGGCACTACGACGCAAGCGGGGCTACTGGAATTAAAAGAGAGTGAAAACACTTTAGAAGGAACTGAAAGCCGAATCCGAAACAGAAAACAAGTCATAAATCTCTATACCTGTTCAATATTCCGGGAAAAATGTGAACTGGACGATAGGACAACCTATCAACTATTGAGTACCTATTTAGTTAAAATGAATATTAAATAAAATTTCAGAATTTAAGCGGACAGGTTAGAATTATAGAATTGAAATAGACTTTAGATGACTTTACAAAGTACAAATAAATTAAAATGAAAAAAAACACGCAGATCTCTCTCGTCATATTACATTTAGCTTATGGAAATATTTTGTGCATAACGACTTCTGAAATATTATGCCATGCGCAAAATTGTTCATGACATATCTTATAATAGATTACAGATAATCAAAGATAATAGGCAAAATGCGCAAGAACCCCACATATTTCTATTATGTCTCAGCATACTAATCGTTTGAGAGGATTAACCCTTAACGGATTATTCTCGTCTGAATTTTCTGAGGAATTATGACGAAGATTAACGTCTAAAATATTCTTTATTTCAGTGAAATTCAAAACACTGGAGATAATGATACACTATTTGATATTTAAAATTTATTTAAAAATGATATAATTGTTTGTTCTAATTTTTATAAATGAAACATCTCTTTAGGGTCTAAGTTAAATGGCTCTTCTTAAATCTCTCTTCCGCATTAGTATCAATTTTATTTCAACAAATTCTACAGTGGCAAAAGATAAAGGAATTCACATTAGTCATACGAAAGCAGGATTTTTTTTTAATTGAATTCTATCAGTGTTTTAGATGGGATGGTATTTTTTTCCTTTAACTGTATCATTGATTTTGATGAAATGTTTTTTTTGTTTTTTTTTTTACTTTAACTGTATCATTGTTTCAGATAAGATGGTTTTACCTTGAATGAAACATTATTTTCGATTAGATAGATTTTTACTTGTATTATTGTTTGTGATGGAATGTTTTTTTTTCCGTTGACTATATCATTGTTTTCGATGGGAAGTTCTTTACACTTACGGTATCATTGTTTTCGATAAGTTGGCATGTTACTTGAACTGTATCAGTGTTTTCGATGAGATGTTTTTTGTTTGACTGTGTCATTTTTTTGATATTTTTTTAAACTTAAACTGTATCATTATTTTCAAAGAGTCTGTCTTTTTACTTTAATTGTATCAATGATTTGATGAGATGTTTTTTTTTTCCTTTGAATGTATCATTGTTTTCGATGAGATGATTTTGTTTTTATTTAACTGCATTATTGGTTTCAATGAGATGGTTTTTAAGTTAACTCTATCATTGATTCCAATGGTTCTTCTTTTTAAATTTAAATTTTTTGTTTCATTTTATCCAATGATCGGTTATTTTACTTTAACTGTATATTTGTTTTCAATGGGGATAGCTTGTTTCACTTTATCTCTATAGTTGTTTTCTGTCAGCCGTTTTTGTATTTTTTACTTTAACTGTATCATTGTTCCCAATGCACTGTTGTATTTTTACTTCAAATTTTTCATTGTTTTTAATTAGCCTGTTCAAACTCTTGCCCCATAGTTTTACATAGGTGCAGAGGTTTCTTTTTTGTTTTCCGTTTAAGATTGGTTTTCAGGTTCCTTGTCCTAAAGTCTTCATGTTCTCTTTCAGTCGCATTATACCCTTGCTTCTTTGTGTCATATTTGTTTTATAATTTTCCGAGCCCCACCTAATTTCAACTGCAGTGCCGTAGGAATAATTTGTGAAAGACTGAAGAGGTCAGATCTTATATCTATCGCAGAGGATTACTTTGCTTTCGTCCTTTTCTTTATTTACAACCTATCTTCGTCTGCGTTATTTTCATTTTTTCTAAGATTTAAACATCTAGAATAAAATTATGAAGGTTTCGCTGACATATCGGTGCATTGAGTGTGTTGTTTAATTCCAAAGCCCTTATATATATATATATATATATATATATATATGTATGTATTCTGTAAATTTCTGGCTCGAAATGAATATCTGATGCACTGATTACTCTTATTTTCATCTTTGTCTCAGTACACGCGCACACAAGCAATAAACACACATTATATTTAAAATCAGATTGCATTTTTGATAAATGCAATTTGAAATAAAGTTGACAACTGTAAACGTGTCAAAAATTAAAAGCATCTCTTAATGGATACAAGAAAAGTCATATAACGTTAACATTATTCTCAAAATTCAGATATTTTCATCGTAATATATATATATATATATATATATATATATATATATATATATATAGTCTTGACATTCATTCAAGCAAAGTATTTTTTCTATTCCAAATGTCATTGAGGATGAATCAGACTAAAAACTCATATTTTCAATCATCAACCACGTCACCAATTCAATTACAGATTTGTATTCACATATTTACTTGTCTGTTTACCGGCATATCAACTCCTTATGGGTCATTTGATGGCGAAATTTAATTTTCTTGGGAGCATAATTAATTTCTTTTATAAAAATCTATTGCTAGTATTTTTACTATAAAAAATGTGTTCTTATACTTCCATAGAGTTTTTACCCCAATTTAGGGTTAACTACTTAAATGGGACCGTAACAGGTGCTACCCCCACCTGTCTGGGTGGGCCTGGGAACACCAGCAATTCAGAGGCCTGGGTGCCGGATGTCGTTTATTGTCATACCCAGGACACGTATTCATGTATTCATTTGTGTCTAGTGAGATTTTACCTTACTGATATCTTGTGATGTTGCTGCAGAACAGGTTCAAGCAAAACTTCTTAATATTATTATCCTTCTTTCATTTATATTGATTGATTAGTTTTTCATAGGTTATCAACCCTTTGCAGGTTATTTAAAGCCAGGAACTATTTAGGGATGTTAACAATTTTTGGGTGTTAATGATTTAGTGACACAAATCTAACTATTGAACCCATGCTTGGAGGGGTTTAAGATGTGGAATCATATCTTTCGCTTAAGTGAATAAAACGAATCCGATTTGGAATCGGAACATGGCTCTCCGATTCCCAATTCTGAGCCATTATATATTACATAACACAGACATCCAAGCTTACAGCACCTGGTATTCACAAGCTGTCACTCATCCAGGTTCTGACCAGGATCAACGTTCCTTAACCTCGTTGATCGTACCAAAACCTGAGTAAGCCTTCTTTTTCAGGTGCGATGCGTCATGCACGCTTTGGCGGTCGTCTCTTTCTGGTTCCTGATTGACTTGGCAGAAGAGTTTCAGTTTCTTTCTGTGGTACACTGTTTACCAACGAAGACATTGGACCCAGACTGTCCGACTATTTAACCCATTCTTGGTGGAGAAGAGATAGGTTCATACCTTTCTCAAGAGCATTTAACGAATAAGCGAATTTAACGAACCCCACTTAAATACAAACTCCGCTCTCCGAATTATCATTCCAAGTACAAACCGCACCTTCAAGCTTAAATCCGCTGATATTCCAAAGTGGTCACCCATCTAGATACTGGCCAATCTTAATGTTTCTTAACTTCGGTTATCAGACTAGAAGCGGCGTTATATATAAAGAGATGTTCACGATAATTAAAAGAATAAGGGAAAGAATACGAAAATCAATTGCAAATGGTGAAAGACGTACGTTCTTCTTCTTCTTCTTCTTCTTCTTATTATTATTATTATTATTATTTGTGTATTTTATCTGCTTTGTATCCTGTAGAGCCGGGTCCAAACTATCGTCCTTAGGGCGTATAGGAGAATTGTCATTTTACTGATAGCATGTTACTAGTAGGGCTATCTTCTGGGCAACTTGTATGTTTATGTTAGTTGTTATACTGTTAGTAAAATTGTGCATTCCCTTTTTCATAAGGCCTAGATCTCCGATTACTATTAGTACAGTCACAGTCTTAATTCCCCACAACCTGTTAACCTTGATTTCCAGGTCTTTGTATTTGGCTAATTTCTCGAAATTTTGTGTGGAGGTGTTTCTGCTATGTCAATAACCATACAATTTCGGAAGTTCTTATCTTTTATGATATCAGGTGTTTTGGCTTTTATTTCCCTGTCGGTTTGAATTGGTATATCTCGGAGGTTACATACATCGTTATTTTGGGTCACTGTGTCTGGTTGGTACTCATACCATCTCTCAGTAGTTTCGATTTCGTGCTGCTTGTATATCTTCCAATGCACATATGTTACTTCCAAGTTATGTTTGTGGGTATGTTCTTTTTATTTTGTTAGTTCCGGACATTCAGAGATAATATGGTCGATAGTTTCATCATATTTTTCTGCAGAACCTGCATTTCGGGTTAATACCATCTTTGATTATTATTATTATTATTATTATTATTATTATTATTATTTCTCTGATTGTTATAATAATCTTTATGATACGCAAGTTTGTCCATTTACCCCTTTCGTGTCAACTCAAATTTGCCTTTTATTTGATCGCATTTCAACTGAGGAAGCTTTATTAATCGAACGTGCATACTAGCCACTTATCCCTTTCTTCATCAGAGCTCATCTTGAATCACTTGCTGTCAAATACAATTCTAAATATTTCATTTTCCACTTCCAATCATTGTTCTGCTGTAAATCCCCATCAAATCAAGTCTTCAGGATTATTTTGTAAATCCTTGGATATTTAAAAGCTTCGAACAGCGTGGTGGTGGTGGGGGGGGGAGGAACATGTCTCCATATCTGTCCCCATGTTTATGGCAAGGTTAAGATTAAATTATGATTTTCCGCCTTGCAGCTAAGCGGATGACTTATGAAATCCACAAGACAAAGCATGATTTACAATAAAAATTTGATTTTGAAAATATGTGGAAATATTAAACCAATTATTTAAAGAATTATTAAAAGCTATTTTGTTTCGTGTCCTTTCAGGACGTGCACGATCTTGGATCTGCACCATATCCTCTCTCTCTCTCTCTCGTGGCAGAAGCTTTTCTCCGTTTTCTG
Organism: Acanthosepion pharaonis; assembly: GCA_903632075.3. Lineage (NCBI taxonomy): Eukaryota > Metazoa > Mollusca > Cephalopoda > Sepiida > Sepiidae > Acanthosepion > Acanthosepion pharaonis. Next base: position 2,979,244 of record CAHIKZ030002290.1, on the reverse strand, counting down.
AGACTCCTAACCACTGTTCTGGTATCCATTCACACAATATCGTCAGATAATTGGTTCGCTGTCTTCTCGTATCTCTCTTGCCTTCGATGTACCCTGATCATTTTTTCTAGCCTCCCTCCCTTATTATGTGTCCAAGAAATGACAGCTGTCTCTTTGGGATTCTGAGTATAAGTGTTCTTTTTCTTACCATTTACTTTATGATAACCAATAACTTATAGTCATTCTTTGGTGCGAGGGTGAAAAAAATATAATGAGAATTGTTAGCAAAAGAGTCAGCTCAATATGTGAGCTACAAAATGGAGATGTCAAAATCTTGGAAATGTTTCAATGGATGACGGAAAATATAGCGGACTGGAATAGCAAAATTTAACCAAATCATTAAGAATAAAATAGCATTTAATTAGAAACAAAGAAAGCGTGCCTTTTATATAGTTTAAGGGGAATTTTTCTGATGAACTTTCTTATATGGTAGGAAGACTTTAAGCGCAATACTAGATTGGCGGCTAAGGCCTCATCATTTTACAGTTGAAATGGCTAGATGTAAACCGTAAGTTCTATGCTAACAGTTTCTTCTATCGCACTTCTCGCCTGTTGAACTCTCCTCTAGCTTCTTGCTTCTCAGTTAAATTTGATCTTCAAAACTTGAAATGCAATGTCGATCTTTATCTTCTATCTTTTGAATGCTTGTTCTCTCTACTTAACAACAGTTTTTCGAATATTTTCTAACACTCAGTAACTTAGTGATTTTATTGTCTTGCTTGGGGGGAAATGATTAAAAAAAAACTTGCTTAAAAGTTATGTGATACCAATCTTCCTGTGGCGGTGAATGCTCGGCAATTTCCTCACAGATATGGATGAGACTTGAGTTAGAAGAGAAGCGGTTCTACAGAATAATGCTGAGAATACCAAGCACTAAAAGCATTATTCACATGAGAAAGAGACCATGTGCTTTATACATATCCCCTTCAAAAACATAAAGAATAGAAACCTATATAATAAATTGTAATGTCTTTATTAAACTTTGAACAAGAAAGAAAATCAGTTTTACTGTAATTAAATAAAGGTTTTGTCAGATTGATTAATGTTTGTTGGATTATGTAATGCCAAATTTTGTATGAGCCACCAAGTGATGTTCAAACCTACTTGTTACGGTCAATCACACATGTCTCGATTAGATCACCCTGAAGAGCACACAATTACATGAAAGAGCATTATTCTTTTGTACCACCTCAATAAAAATTACAAATGATCGATATAAAGGAATTTTAAAAGTTGAAATATTAAAATCTTGCTAACTTTTTTTAAAAATCTAAAGTTCGGTGTTTAAAACTGTAAAGCAATTCACATTTTTAACAAAAGTGTTAAGAATTTACATCACAATTTCAGTCATAGATTTTAGTTATTTAAAAAAATCAAATTAAAAGTATTGTTTTTCATGTGAAAATTGCCACTTTCACTTTGTCTCCATTGACGAAATGCGGTCCACAGAGGGCTATCAGTAGTGACAAATATATTGGGAAGCATCGCTTCTTCAAGCAATATGCCAGAATTCTGTTGAAATTGATATATTTTGTATATATCCATCATCCATATCACAGCTCATCAGTCGCTTCAGGCCAGGACCGAAACCCGACCGATTTGGTATTAGTCAGAGATCTAGTCCCTAGGTCATCGATGCCCGGCAGAGAAAAAGGCGAATATTTGCGTATTTATTTTTTCATAAAAAACTCCAGTCACTCAGAGTCACTAGGAGAGTCCTGCATTATCAGCAGTAAAATTGACTGCTTGAAAGCTCGTTTCTTACTCCCAACAGTGCTCGACAGATTAAATTATCGTCATCCACAGACAGACTGTTTCGCTGTATATATGTATGTATGTAAAATAAATGATTTCCTATATTATAATTCGATGAACTCTTATTTAAAAATAATGAATAAAGGCTTAATAGAATTTATTTTTAAAAAATGTCACCCCTACTAAGAAATTTCTAAAATCATATATAGATACAGTAGTACTATGACTTTTTGGTGATTCCTAGAACTTCCTGGAATATATATATATATATATATATATATATATATATATATATATATATATATATATATATTAAAATGGACAAAGTGCAACAATTTATTTAAAAGACATTTTTTATGTTTAACGTTCTTTTTATAGATACAAGTATTTAAGTAAATGCTCCATGAATCTTACTTAAATACTTGTATCTATAAAAAAGAACGTTAAACATAAAAATGTCTTTAATAAATAAATTGTCGGACTTTGTCCATTTCTTAAAATATATGACGTCATTTGTTTACATTTGATACGCCAGAGCAGTTATGAATGTGCAGAGATTCATGGAAGATTGAAGTTTATAAGCAGTAAATTCGACCTTGTCTACCGAACGCTTCTTTGTGGCCGATCGGTAAGGCACGTCAGCGTAAATGACGGTTCCGTATAGAATGCAGGTTCGAATCCTGTCAAAGAACGAATATTTTCTATAAAAAATTTCTCGGACATTCAGGCCGGTAAATGTTATTTAATACTGTTTATTATAAACAGAGCATTTACTTAAATACTTGTATCTATAAAAAAGAACGTTAAACATAAAAATGTCTTTAATATATATATATATATATATATATATATATATATATAATATTAAACATTATGTTAATTGCTACCCATATTTGAGTAGATGCTCCGTTTATTAAAATGTATATTTATTTATTTAAAACTTATACACATATATTTGTCTCCCAGGTTCATTATTGGAGAAATCTTATTAAAGGAAAAATCGGATACAACGATGGTTTCTCCTGCAAAGGGGGAAGCAAGTACGAATCCTGCTAAAGAGACGATATTTTTCTTTAATAGATTTACTCTAATATTCAGTCCCCTGGATGAAAATAGAGAATGTTTAATAAATAAACGTAGCATCTATTCAAATATAGTTATCCACTAAAATTTAAAATGTTAAAATTTAGAGGATTAGTAAATTAAAAAATCCATTACTTCTTTACATATATATATATATATATATATATATATATATATATATATATATACATACACACACACACACACACACACACACACACACACATATATATATATATATATATATATATATATATATATATGGGGTGGAGAGAGAAATGTAGATATTAAAAATAATTATCTATTTTTCCACAGGTTTCATGCACATAGCAATCGTAAAGCACAAATTAAATTCGTCAATATTTTCACTATTTGCATTATTAGGACTATTAATAGTCCGAATAATATAAATAGTGTAAATAATACCTCATCTCAGAAATATAGACAGATACTGAATGATCAGATAAATATGGCAACAAAGATGAGGACAATAGTCCGAATGTAAACAGTATAAATAATACCTTATCTCAGAAATACAGACAGATACTGAATGATCGAATAAATATGGCAACAAAGATGAGGATAGTAGTCTGAATAATGTAAATAGGGTAAATAATACCTCATCTCAGAAATATAAACGGATACTGAATCATCGGTACGGACCCGATACACCGAAAAGATGAATGAGGACAATCGTCTGAATAATATAAATACTGTACATAAATTTGTCCAATATAACTACTACTTCTATGTGCCGTGTCTCTTTCGGACATTGGCGATCATAACTCTTCACCATTTACTGTCCTTTCTCATTCTTAATATATTGTATCTTCTTGTTATCTCTCCTAAACACAGTTCTGTCACCCATTTACTCATGCTCGCAAGGTACATTATGCGTTGTTTTTCTTCTGTCCCTCGTGTGTTCAATCTACCCTGTGAGTATTAAATTTTGTGTCGCAGTTATTTCGATTCTCTCTTTCTGATGTTAAGTATAAGTGTCATTCATGTTACCAGTTTCTCTAGAACTCCGTCCTTGCTCAACCCACAGTATTCTCAGCATCTGTCATTAGAACCATATGTCTGTTGCTTCATGTCACTTTTTCATCTGTGATGAGATTGTCCAGCGTTCACTGCCATACGCGAGGACTGATATTAGTCAGACCTAAATCTGTATTTAATTGTATATCATTATTTTTATTATAAATTTTAGATCTGGTAGTTTACATCGAGCACTGTTCTATTACTTCTAGTAGGCACCGTGTTCTCTTTTATAATTTTATTTAAATGGATAGACAGATAGATATGAACAGACCTAGATTTGATTGATAGATAGATAGATAGATAGATAGATAGATAGATAGATAGATAGATAATGAACAGACCGAGATTTGATTGATAGATAGATAGATAGATAGATAGATAGATAGATAGATATGAACAGACCGAGATTTGATTGATTGATTGATTGATAGATAGATAGATAGATAGATAGATATATAGATATGAACAGACCGAGATTTGATTGAATGATTGATAGATAGATAGATAGATAGATAGATAGATAGATAGATAGATAGATATGAACAGACCGAGATTTGATTGATTGATAGATAGATAGATAGATAGATAGATAGATAGATAGATAGATAGATATGAACAGACCGAGATTTGATAGATAGATAGATAGATAGATAGATAGATATGAACAGACCGAGATTCGATTGATTGATTGATTGATTGATTGATAGATAGATAGATAGATAGATAGATATGAACAGATCGAGATTTAATTGATAGATAGATAGATAGATAGATAGATAGATAGATAGATAGATAGATAGATATGAACAGACCGAGATTTGATTGTTTGATTGATAGATGGATAGATAGATAGATATGAACAGACCGAGATTTGATTGATTGATAGATAGATAGATAGATAGATAGATAGATAGATAGATAGATAGATAGATATGAACAGACCGAGATTTGATTGATAGATAGATAGATAGATAGATAGATATGAACAGACCGAGATTTGATAGATAGATAGATAGATAGATAGATAGATATGAACAGATCGAGATTTAATTGATTGATAGATAGATAGATAGATAGATAGATATGAACAGACAGAGATTCGATTGATTGATTGATTGATTGATTGATAGATAGATAGATAGATAGATAGATATGAACAGATCGAGATTTAATTGATAGATAGATAGATAGATAGATAGATAGATAGATAGATATGAACAGACCGAGATTTGATTGTTTGATTGATAGATGGATAGATAGATAGATATGAACAGACCGAGATTTGATTGATTGATAGATAGATAGATAGATAGATAGATAGATAGATAGATAGATATGAACAGACCGAGATTTGATTGATAGATAGATAGATAGATAGATAGATAGATAGATATGAACAGACCGAGATTTGATAGATAGATAGATAGATAGATAGATAGATAGATATGAACAGATCGAGATTTAATTGATTGATAGATAGATAGATAGATAGATAGATATGAACAGACAGAGATTTGATTGATTGATTGATTGATAGATAGATAGATAGATAGATAGATAGATATGAACAGACTGATATTTGATAGATAGATAGATAGATAGATAGATAGATAGATAGATAGATATGAACAGACCGAGATTTGATTGATAGATAGATAGATAGATAGATAGATAGATAGATAGATGGGATATAGGAAAAAAATGATTTGAATCATTTTAAACAAAATTTTTGTATCCTCATCTAAAATTTCTTGTGGTTGCTCTCATTTTATTATCAAGACTTCTGACTTTGCAAATATCATCCATTTCGAATTTGAAGGGCAGAACATGTCACCGTTCAAGAGTTAAAAAAAAAACATGAACTGTGAAAAAAATCAAACCAATGATGAAAGAAAGAACAAAATAAATCAAATAAAAGGAAGTATTATTAAATTTGGGAAAGTGAAAATAAAATTTCTATGAATAATTTAGCAGAAAAACAGGACTGTGTTTTTCTTGAATCTTCTCACTGCAGTCGTCATTAACAATCACAATAATGGCGGACCTAAAGGACTTCCTCCAAGTGATCACAAACTGACTTGTGCAATGGCCAGCTTTGGGAGAAAATTGCATGAGACCATTTTTCTATTTTTCCAATAATTTTAAGAATCTCATACGGTTGTTTTTCTATTTTATTTAAATGTTTTCTTCGTTTCTTTTTCCCTTTATAGTTCTCTTATTTTTCTTATTCTTCAAATTTATTTCTTTTTCTTCTTCTCTGCTCCTGATTTAGTTTCTTTAGTTTTTTTTTCTACTCATTTTCTTCAAAGATTTTTCACTCTTTTTATCATATTTCTCTTTCTTTTTCTTGTTTATATAATTCTTTCAATTTTCTTCTGTCGATCTCTCTTTTACTCTCTTTTTCGTTTCATTTACTTTTCTCTTCTTTTTACATCAATCACTTTTTTCTTTTATTTGTTAGGCCTTCCTCTTCTTCTATCCGTTTTATTTTAATTATCTTTCCTCTTCTTTTGGTACCTGTTTCTACTACTCTTTTTTTTTTACGTTTTTTTTCTTCGTTCTATTTCCAATTATTTTTATATTTTATATCTTTTTCTTCTTTTATTCAGGCGCTTCTACTTTTTGAAATGGTGAGCAAGATTCTTTCGCTAGTTTAGTTACGACTGAGTAGTCTTCGATCCTCACTAGGTGCGCCATTCTTTCGTCCCTGTGTCACAACTACGCTACGCTGATTTAATCGCTTTTTTTATTATTTTCCTTTTCTTAATATTTTAATGGACGCGTCGTCTCTCTTTGAATCGGAACGACACAAATTATTCTAACTTTGATTTAAAAAGTCGAATACGCGTGAAACATGATTAACCAATGAAAATCAAACATGAAAATAAAGATATCAGAATGTCTCCTTTTTCTACATATATCATTCTCTGGTGAAGCTTTAATAAAAGTTAAACCTGACAGATTGATAAAGGTCTCATATGTGTTCTTTAGCTTATTATTTGTTCTTTATTTTCATATTTTACTTCGTATTTTTGTATTTATTTGCATTTTTTTCTCTTTTCATCTGGTACAAGGCGAAAGTATCACTGAAGTTTACTAAATGAGTTTGTGGCTCAGAATCAAAGTACTATAGCTACTCCTTTGTTCAGAAACATCATGTCTGTACGAAGTACCTAGACATCGAGACAAGAGCTCTCCTTTAGGAAGATTAAAGGACCCATTAAGAGAAGTAGAGGGTGGGGTCAAAAAGGCTGCTCAGGAATGAGCTGAGATATTTTTTTAGATGGTTCTACAATTCTTTTGTTTTCCTTTTTATTTTTCTACTATTTTTAATTCAATGTTTTGATGTACTTCTTTTTCTTCAGCATGTGTCTTTCTCTCTCTTTTTGTTGTAGTTATTTCCCCTTCATTTTACATCATTTGCTATTTTTCTTTTACTTTTTCTTTCCCTTTTCTTTTTTCTTCTTTATGTTCTTATTCTCTTTTTACTTAGTCTTTTTTTTTCTTTTTGCATCTATTTTTCTTCTTTTTCTTCTATTTTTACTTCAGTTACGTTTTCTTTCCTCTTCTACATTTTCTTCACATCTTTATCGTATTCTTTTTTCTTCCAGTTTCTTCCTCCCATAGAGCTCAAACATTTTTGTGTCCATCTTAGACTTTATCCTCCTCCGACAACTTCACCAGCAACATTAATATTTAATGTTATTATTATTTTGATTTCTCTTTGATTTCTTGATATACTCAAACATTTTTTTTTGTTTCCATGATCAATTTGTAAAAACGAAAATAAATAAATAAATAAATTTTACTCACATGTTCAGCTTACATATTACAAAGAGCTTTATCTAAGCAAAAATGTGTACATTAATATTTAAAGGTCTTCGTAATATATATTTTCTAATTTTGAACTTTTCTTTAAGGCATGGCCTTCTAGGAACCCCTTCAATGAGACTATCGTAATCTTTTCTAATCAATCCGAGCTCCAACTAAAACTGGATTATTATTATTATTATTATCATCATCATTCGATTTCTGCTATGGACACACTACCTACCAAGTCTGCGGAAAGACCTTTTGTGTTTTTCCACATTTCATGTTAATTTTTTTTTTTTTTTTTTATCTCCGATGAATTTAGCGTTACAAAAAAGTTCTCCCTTAGAAAAGACAATTTTCTGTATGTCTCTTAAGCTGGGGTTTCCAATTCTTTCAATGTGTTGTTTTGTTCCATTTTTATAATTCCAAGTGCACCTATTACCACTGGTATTATTCTTGTTTTCAATTTCCACATTTTTTCTATTTCAATTTCACAAGTTTTTCAAATTCCTTGGTTGCTATGTTATCCGCTGGACAAAATATCAATTAGTAGGCAAGTTTTTTCTTTCTGGTTTTTGACAATAATGTCACCTATTTGCTTAAATTTTTCTGTCTGTGTGGATGGTATAATCCCATAGAATGGTGACATTTTATTTCTGTATTGTTCATTTGTTTGCTTACACATTTTCCAAAGTGTTTGCACATTTCCAGTGTAAGTATTGAATCGTGACCATTTGGGGCAAGTATAGAACATCCTGAGATTAATGTCTAGTTTCTTGGTATTTGTCACAGAACCTGCATTTTGGATCCACATTATTATGTATGATATTGCCTGAAAATTCCTAGTGAAAAGACTCTCGCTGCAAGAATAAAGCCTTCAGTTTCAGACTTTAATCCAGATGCTCGTAACCATTATTAACTTTATTATTTATTTGCGTTCTGGATATTGGCCATGCAGAGGTTTGTCTTGCCAGCGTTGTTTCATCTGTTCATTTATCCTTGGCTTTCTTTTTCATATCTTTTGCTGCAATAGTTGGTTCTTGGCTTCTGTTTTGATTTATCTACTAAATTAAATGTTGTTTGTATTATTTATTATTATTATTATTATATTATTATTAATTATTATTATTATTTTATTATTATTATTTTTACTATTTTTATTATTTTATTATTATTATTATTATTTTATTATTTTTTATTTTATTATTATTATTATTTTTTTTTTTTATTATTATTATTATTATTATTATTTTTTTATTATTATTATTTTTATTTTTTTTATTATTATTATTATTATTTTATTATTATTATTATTATTATTATTATTATTATTATTTCTTCATTTCTTCTAGTTACTCCAGTTGAATGTAGGATTTGGGGAAGTCATTCAAGTCATCTAGATTATTCACTTATATAATATTTCTTCTTCTTCTTCTTCTTCTTCTTCTTCTTCTTCTTCTTCTTCTCCTCCTCCTCCTCCTCCTTCTTCTTCTTCTTCTTCTTCTTCTTCTTCTACTCATCATTAACATCGACATGCAAGTTGCTTGCTGATTTTTTTTTCGCACAGATCGTATTTGGTGTCTATGACCAGAAGTTAAGTGGCAACAAGTCTTTGTGCTTCAGCAATTTCTTCATCATCCTTCCCTAAATGAATGATGATTCAAATTATGATTCAATTGTTACCATTGTATTTCATATTGTTGCCTGTTCATCGCTAAATATTGAGTGAGAGCAAAGTATTTTCATTTCTCTGACACATTTCTAATTATTCTCAAAGATCCACGTATTATCAAGATTGTCGAGTTCTTCTGATTGAAATTTTTTTCTATGGAAGTCGCTAGTAAGCCCTCCATCAGATGAATCTAAAATTACCACCATTCAGACGGAGGATGTTCTATTTTTGTTCGTTCAGATTTTTGAGTTTCAGAACACAGTAATGACTGTGGGTGAAGGATTAAGACCAAAAATCAGTCAGAGGATTATGAATTTTGTTAATTCGTCTTAATTCTTGACTCGATTCCAACTTCGTCAAATAATGTGGACACAAACCTAACTTCTCAGCTTTCATACTATGATCTGTTTTTTTTTTCATTTTCTTTCGTCTCCTTCTTGGTGTTTGATTTTATTGAAGATTCTGCAATCTAGTAGGGTTTTTTTTAGTCATCCTGCTGGATCACAGATATAACGATTGATTGACTGACTTGTTTTATGGCTGATTAACATTCTGGTTTGTTATTTAAAGTCATAATTTTAGATAATAAAAATATAAAATTAATTATAATTACTTTTTGGAGGTAATAATGATTTAATCATAAAAATCCTACTAATTAACTCATAGCTGAGGGAGAGAATGGGAAGTCATTCCTTTCTCAAGAGTATTTGAGCTTTAGTTAATATAACAAACCAAATTGGAATTAAACTTAATTCACATTTAAAATCGGTCCACGTTATTGGAACACCTTTTATTATTATTGTTATTATTATTATTATTAGTAGTAGTAGTAGTAGTAGTAGTAGTAGTAGTTGTATGAAAAGATATACTATTACTACTAGTAATAGTAGTAGTAGTATATCTTTTGATTTTTGTTGTATAAACATATCATTCCGGGTCCCAAAAAGAGACCTAAAATCAGGAATGGACTGATGTTATTTTCCACTGATCATTTTCATAAAAATGAGAAAAAAAACTAAGATCACATACATTTTACATAGATAAATTTCTTCGTAATGTGTGAGTTATACTTGTGAGTACAATTATTATTATCAATAGTATTAGTATTATTATTAATCCTTTTATGTTCACACTCGTAGTAACAGATGTGTTACAGTGGAGTTTAAATGGCAGCAAATTTCCGGAATTTTTCTACATTCTTTTCTTGTCATAGTTACAACTGAACCTTTTTCAAATATCTAGTTTATTTAGCTGATTTTTTTTTTTGCTATCCTCATTGGGAACGTTCCAATTGCTCCAGTAATTATGGGTTCTAATATATCTTCAGTAAAAGAAAATGAACCTCATAATATTTCCATCTTCAAAATCCACCTATATATCTTTACTTGCTTTTCATTGTTTCCCTTAAATACTTTTTATCACCCCTTTTGTACTTCTTCATAAAAGTATTACTTTTTTAACTTCTTTATTTATTTATGTGTTTTTCTGCTTCGCAAGTTGAATTTATGAGCTCTTCCAGCCAGAAAAGTCAGCGTAACACTTTCCCACAAACCTTTTCAATTTCCGGTATTAATCCGTTTTGCTGAATTTACTTCCGGTCCTTTACGTTATTTTTTCTTCTCTGTTTTTAGCTCTTTTTTTGTTCAGTTTTTTTTATTTCCTTTCTTCGTTGTTCGTTTGTTGTTCCAATTTATCCTTTTCCGTTCTAAACTTCATGCTTCCTTTTCTCTTTTTTCTTCTTTCCATTCTTCTTGGGCTTTCGTTCGCATATGCTCATCTCCTTTTTTGTTGCGTTTAACAGCGTCTTCTTCATGTTTAATTATTATATTTATGATTTCTTTTCGCTAGCTGATAAATCTGGCTGAGAATCGACAGTCAGTCTTCTCATGACTTCAATACTGGCCTCAGAATTCTTAATATTTATTCAGCTATCTTAGAACAGCATAAAGATTAATATGAAAAAAAGGCTGAGGAAGATGGAGCCATTCCTTCGTTCGAGTTAGGCTTCAAGACTTCTGTTATTTAAAATGTTTCCACTCATAGTCAGAGCACTAATTTTTGCATTTCGTTTTATTCATTCTTTGAAATGCTTTTCGGACTGTCTCAAGCGCTACAATATTAATGTGATTTTGTTTGTTTTTATTAATCATTTCATTCCAACCAAGGCAATAAAGCGACTAAGACACAAGGGTTTACTGGGTGTGAGAGAATATGAGAAAAAGAAAACGTTATGAAGGGGCGACATTAATAAAAGAACAGGAATTTAGAAGACAGAAGATAACGATTGAAATTAAATTTAAATATTTGAAAAGCGAAGTTGACAGGAAATCAAGAACACGGGTGAAGGTTCCCAAAGCGAGAATTGCGAGGAAAAACTGTTAACACATGACTTACGGTAAAATCTAACCATTTCAACTATAAAATGATGAAACTGTGCCGCTAATCTAGCACTGCTCTTAAATTCATATAGTCTAGCTACCACAGAAGGGAGTTTATTAGAACAATTACCAGAAAGTATTTATAGAAAATGCACAGAAAGCTACATTAGACGGTGGGTAAATGACTAAAGCCGAGATACCTTCACAAGACCAATAACATTGCAGATTCTTTGTATTTTACGAAGAATCTCTAAATACAGATCGGAAGCAACAGACCAGATGTGGTAGTGATATTTAAAGCATGGACGAATGGTAGACTTATATTTATGTAAGACATATTCTGGAGAGAAAAACAAAACGTTTTTTTAGAATAAAATGAACCAACTTTCTTAGCATCAGACCAAGCAGTTGATTCGCTATAATCTTTCTACAACATGTCAGCGAGAAACATTAGTCCGAGAACGTGCAATGAGCCATTATCCTGGAAATTAACCTCAGGCATGCTGATGGAAGGCTAAAATGCATCTCTCAAAAGAGTTAAAGAGTGCTGTTTTGTTTTAAAAGCGTTAACATTAACAAGCCATTCGATGGCCATGTTAACAAAAGATTCTAGGTCATTTTGGGGGTGGGGATCAACTGCCAATTTGAGCTTATTAAACCGATACATTATTGTTATTATTATTATTTCCATTTCTCCTGATTTTCTTTTTGATACAATAATTTATTGAACCGTTTACAGTGACATGAGATAAACGAAGGTTTTTTTCTATTAAAAAGTTATTGAATATATTACATAAGTATTTGTCTGTGTCCGTAAGCTTAAATGAAAAATAAAGAGAGATAAATATATCTCTTTATTTAGTTAAGGCTTCATTCGACCAAAGCAATTCGTTACCTTCTTTTTACCAAACAGAAAACTTGGCGTAACAGACAATTCTACTCTCGAGTTTTTTTTTTTTTTTGTTTGTTTGTTTAACGGCATATCAACTCCTTGTGGGTCATTTAAATTTCCTGGGAGTTTTGAAGTAATAAAAATATGATATATGTTATTCTTCTTCCACAATTATATACATGGTAGATGATACTTAGCTTTTGTGCATGTACATGTTTGTTCGGACGTAATTACGAAAGGCGGTGTACGTGTGTTTTATGGCGTAGTTTTTTGGAAGTGATATTTTGGAATACAGTTGAATTTAAGAAATTTTAGGATATTATATGGATTAGTGTCATGAAAGACTTCATCAGGATGGTTGATTTCGTTTTGTGGCATATCAACACCTCTATGGATTATTTAATGTCGAAACATAAATATTTTTAACACAATTGTATGCCTTCAAATTTAAACAAAACGCATTGTTGGTAATTTTTATAGAAACTATATTGCTGGTATTTTTACTATAAAAGATGTATTTTTATACTTTCATGGTGTTTCGCTTTTCTTTAGGGGTTCACTATTTCCTTATAGCTAGAACCCAAACAGTTGCTACAAGCACGGATCAAGTTAAACTTGTGAACAATCGCCATTAATTGGTGGTTCCACGCTCCTCAAAATCTCCATTCTCACAGTCATAGGCCTGACTGCCGGATGTAGTTTATCATCATGCCCAGGAATCTAATCCAGACTGTTATGTATGAAAATACATATCACCACATATTCGTCCTCCTTAAAATGTGTCCCATCTCTTTAAATCCAAACGAATGTGACGAAAACATCTTCTTAGGAATTCAGCTTTTTCAGTAGCTTCAGTAAGGTTTGGTATGCTTTGTTGAATATTTCCAGACTTGATAATGGTAGCTTAAAGAGTTTGTTTTTTTTTCTTCTGGTAAACTGGATAATGTCTACGTCATCTACAGGTACTTTTTTTGGGGGGGGGTCTTATTAAAAGCATTAATAGGCGTTTCAGCTGGAGCTAAATATCTGGTAGATGTTGTAGTCTCTTCGCTATTTTGGTATCGAATTTGAGTGTAATGTGGAATTGTTTGAACAAGTTCCACTTAAAGGATACGTTTTGTTCACTCGAATCTGACGGTTCAAGAGAATAGGTCAAAGGTTACAAAATCTGGAGGTAGTGAATCTCTAGTTCATGAACGACGGGAATAATTCGTAAGCCTCCTATGTGGTGTCATATTAAAACAGTTTACCAATGCTAAACAGATAAACCACGTTCGTGCTTAATTATCAACGGCAAAACTGGATAATCTCCGACAACATGTGTGTATATTCTACCTCATCTACATAAATACGGATCTACTAGATACTGTAGTCTTTTTGTTGACAAACTACATTTCTCTTCATTGTAATTTATATATACTTTTTTTTTTCTTTAGCAGACTTAAGGGATCTGTTGATATTAAAATCATATACCTAACCATTCATGCCGCTAATTGTAATATTATTCCGGAAACTCTACAATGATACTGGTGAAAAGGTGTATCATCTCATAATCGATAAACTAAGATTTT
>CAHIKZ030002290.1:2940000-2960000 GCA_903632075.3 Acanthosepion pharaonis | reverse complement strand
AAAATATTTAAATTTCAGCGTTACATAAACTATAGAGGTTGATATGCCGCTAAAAAATCAACTAAAGAACAAAACAGCCAACATCTCTTCTATAACATAAATCCATTTAATATTCTACAATTTCTTTTAAAAATCCAAATGTATTCCAAAATATAACCTCAACAAAACTACGATATAATATACACATATCACCGCTTCTCGTAATTATGTCCGCAAAAAGCATGTATATCATCTAATTTGGTATTAAATTATGAAAATAGAATAACATATATCACATTTTTATTACTTCAAGTTTACTAATAAAATTAAATTTTGGCTTTAAATGACTCATAAGAAGTTCATATGCCGTTAAACAAAAAAATCAAATCTTTTTATTCACGTCACGGTAATATTAAAGTTCTACTTAATTACAGGCCGTTAATTTTATTAGCTAATCTCGGAGATGAGCATCAATGAATTCAAAACAGTGTAGAAGGAAACTGAGAAACATCGTCCACGGCTTTGTCGTTTTCTCATATATCATAACAATATTGTTTTCTTTTTATCTACGTCACGGGAATATTAACGTATTTATCATTAAACTACAGGCTATTAATTTTATTCGAAAGCTTCATTTTTCTCTTAATGACTAATAAGGCCACTATTATCGAATATGGTGGTTAGCAATATCTTAAATTTTCATTTTAAATTTTCAGGAAACCTTTCTTGGAAGGCAGGGAATCTTTAAGAATTTTTTGTTTCAATCTGAGAATGGAAAGAAATCACTTTATCATAAGAAGAATTAAACCATTTTGATAATCTAATAGAAAACATTTATTGATTAAGATATTTCCAGATTGAAATTCTGTTGTCATCATATTTTTGTTCAGAATTTTGATGCATTTTTTTTCTATTGTCATTATCTGTGTTATCGTTTCTTTGCCACATTCGGTCTGAATCGCTTCGGTCCCAAAAATCCAATGGAAGACCAATCAAATTTACGACTAGTTGGTTTGCCACGTTTTTAATAACAAATGATTTATTTTGTCAGAATAAATTATGTTCAACACAGAAAAACCTGTTTCAGCCTCCACGGAACTTAAAGCAAATGTATTTTTTAAAAATATTTTTAGCTATTATATATCGGCTATTACTATATAAGTTTATTTTCAGATAATCCAACAACATGTTCACTAAATATTATAAGTGTCGGTTAAGATGCCGCCATTGGTTAGAAGCCCAGAACATGGAATCTGTTTTCCGCGTTCAAAATGCAACGTACTCAGATGCGTTTGTTGAAAAAGATATAAATTCATCGCTTCTGAAGGCCTCCGGCTATGGGTTCAATAGCAGAATAAACTCGGTTTTCTATTCTTGTGTTACAGGTTGTCCAGAAGAAGATCGTCTATGAAATCAAAACAGTGGATAAGATTACGGGGAAGACATCCTTCTCCAGTTTATAAGGAATTCTGTCAATTTACAGAAAACATGTGGAGGGCCATGATTGCTTACGTCGTGAAAGGACACCTTATTAAAAAAAATATTCTATATTATTATTTACTAGTTGAGATGAACTACTTTAAAAAAAATATTGGAATAACAATCATAAATATGAATTCTGGTTGTTATTTTAAAAAGTAAGGAGGTACAAATCAAAAGATTTAAAATTGAAAAAAAGTAAAAAACTTCATTGAACCAGAAGTTAAATGCTTATATCTTTCCTATTATTTATTTGCATTAAAATACAAAATGTGGCACGAGGCCTAAAATGGGGGATGGGGAATGACGGTCATCTTCTGTCTTAAATCTAAAACTTAGCTAGTCGCAGACACTGACCCAGACATGCCAACAATATTCCAATCACCAAAACAACACATTCACTCCTACCTTTCTTACTACGTCCACCATAATACCTCAGTTTCTCTATGAAGTCCTAACTAGTCCCCTTATATACAGATAATGTTCATGTGGGGGAGGGTCTTAAAATAACAAATTTTAAAAATATCCCCAAATGAATATTTACAATGTGTCTTAAATATTTACAATAAAACTAAACAAAAATGTGTTAGTAATAAAAAAAACCCACAAACCATGAATGTGGCAGAAACATCAGTTAACCGAACGAAATTAATGCGGGACTATGAAAAAATTAGGAAAAACATTCAAACCTCCAAGCATTCACACAGGCACACACACATTCAAACACAAAAACAAATACGAAAAATCACCCATACGAAACGAAAGGCGCCCCGTATCCACCAGAGAACTGACATCACTAACCACCTAACGAGGGAGGGGATGGGGAATTAAACAAAAGAAAAATAGGGACAGAAATAAAAGGGACCAATGAGCATGCATACCCTATCTAAGTTAACCGGAAAAAAAAAGAAACTAAAAATTCAAAATAGAAAACCTAGACTAGCCTAATATCTGGGTGGGTTGCCTATGTTCAACGCTGTTAGGACAAAATTCTGTACCTAACCGACATCCAAATGCCACTCTAGGTCAGCCCCTTTTACTCTGCACATTCGCGCAAGATTCACCCACCTTTTGCCAAATTCTGATGGTGGGAGCCGCCGCCTTTCCGTCCTAATCTTGACTTTAAGCTGATGCTTAAAGTACAAGATCAGTTGGGAAGAGGTGAACTTCTCGCCATCATAGAATTCCTTCTGACGTGTCGTCCAAATCACGACTCGCATAACCCCTAGGAAGCAACAGAACACATAGTGTTCAGCCTTCTTCAATTGCGACACCACATTGCTGCAAACAGAACTGGCTTCCAGGACAAAAAAACTTTCCCTGCAGCATGCGAACCATGAGGCCTTCAACAAACTTGCACAACGGCACTACTATATCTTTCCTTCTTTCTTTCATTTTCTTATTGAATCTAAGTAGCGTCTTTGATATGTCTCTTGCGATCAAAACGGAATCATCCATTATTTATGAGGTGTTAGTAGGAGACATTTAACACTTCTTTGTTTCTTTCTTTTTTAAACTGAAACCAAATACTGTGTCTAATGTGTATTTTGTCTTTAAACGCGATCAAAACGGAATAGTCCATTATTTATGGGTATTGGAAGGACTAACGGTTTTGCTATCTAACGAAGGGAACAAGCAAAATTTTATATGATTTTTTTTTAAATTTATGAATATCTAATTTAAATTCAAACCAATATGGTGTGTCTGAACAATTTTTCCTTTTTTTTATTTTTCACTGTTTTCCTCTCTCTTTTATACATAAGTATCTTTTTAAGTCATTATTTCTCTAAATCCCAACCTTTTATTTTAGCTTTTCTTTCTCGTGTCATCAATACTACTTTTGTCGTTAATTTCTTTCATCCGTATTCAATCACGCTTTCGCATTTCTGTCCTAATTATATTTATCGGTACATTCATATTCTTTTCTTTTTTTTTTTTACTTTTCTTTCCTTTTACTCACACTTCGCGCTTCTACTTTGATTAAATCTCTCCTAGCTTACGGCATTTAAACTACAACGCTGACCAATTCGAAGACACGTCAAAGCCTTGCCACAAACCAAGCAAATACCAAAATCCCCTGAGAATTTTATCTTATTTTATCGCAGAATATTAAACTTTTCAGACGACTACACTTTCTTAATAATGAAAAATGTTTCACATTTCTTCTCTAGTTCCTTTCATCCTGTCTGTCAATATTGTGTTCGTGCATGAACCGACTAACACTCCCTCTCTCTTCCGAGACGTCATTATCAATGGCACTCTACTTATGAGTGTTCTCTCGTTGGTAGCCTTTTATTTTCATGTCATTCATGCATGAAAGATTTCGCCGCTTGATCGGTCCTTTTTCGATCCCTTTCTATATTTCTTGTTATATTCTGGAATTTGGTCATTTAGATTTGAACCCAACCATAACTGCTATAATTCATGAAAGGCAGTAAAAAAAATGGAACGTAAAAGACGACATGATGAAGATCGATCGATTTCTTGATTGATCAGGTGATCGATGTGTTGATTGGTTATTTCTCATTTGTCCCGCACAACCATTGGTTATTTGCATAACAATAATCATTGTCCGGGCAATTTTAACATCATGCCGACATTTTTTTTTTTGGTTTGGTGATGGTTTTGAATTTTGTTTTATTTTTTAAAATATTTTATATTATTATTATTATTATTATTATTATTATTATTATTGCAAACAAGGTTTATTTTCGGGTTACTATTCGTGACTTGAGAAAATAAACCGATCATTTCTTCGTTTCAGTGACGGGGTGTATCCAATATTTTCCGAAATGTGATCTCTCTTCCGAGCAGGCGAGATTTTAGTAATTTCCAAACTACAGTGTCATACCTGCAAGTTTTTCCGGTGTTTTTTGTACAACACCCCAGTACTCCAGTGATCAATGGTACTCTACTTTGTTAGTCCTTCTCAAACTTTCAAACTTTAATTCTTTAAATCTTTGCGGTTACCTCTGTTTATTTATTTTTTATTTTTTTGCTTTCAATTCCCATGTCAGTTGGACGGTCGACTTCAGCCAATCTTTCTTTTTGTTCAGCAAGAGTAAATATCATTTATTCTCCTATAAATTGTCACCACCCATATCGTGATATTCTACAGGAGTTTCACATTACTAAACTTCACCTCGTTCTTCTCATTATTATTATTATTGTTGTTGTTATTAATAGTATTACTATTGTTATTATTAAAATATTGTTAAAATAAAACTTGTTACATGGAAACTGAGGCACGGTGGAATAATCGTTAGAGGCTTGGATTGAGGAATCAGAGAGTCGAGTTCGAATTCCAGTCGAATCCATTGCATTCACTTACGTGCTAATACCCTTACTCTTCTTATCCCAACTATAACTGTAAAATATCACGACTAGGTCATATAACCTTAGGGGGCAACCAGTCTCGGAAAAGGAAACTCTGAATTCAAGCCACCTCTTGCAAAAATAAATTCACCTCTGTGAGGAGGGATGGGGTAACTTCAACACCCTTGGTGCAAAAGGAACCGGTAAACCCATGCACTATTTTATTTGAATGTTACTATGAACCACAAAATACGCTGAGTGAATAAAATGAATGATTACATGGAAGGTGAGTGAAAAAAGAAAGATAAAAAATGAAAAACAAAGGATGTTCAGCCATTCGTAAAAGAAAGAGAGGTAGAAATAGTTGTTGATTTGTTTATCTGTCTTCAGAAACGAATACAAAACTGATGCACCACAGCTAAAGGGGAGGAAAATATTTTAAATAAGAATAACAGATACACAAACTATATATATATATATATATATATATATATATATATATATATATATATATATATATATATATATATATATATATATATATGCGTCTGTGTGTTATTATTATTTAAAAAATAATTTATATTGTTATTCTAATTTTGTGTGTGTGTGTGTGTGTGTGTGTGTGTGTGTGTGTGTGTGTGTGTGTGCAAGGAGACACGGTGGAGTAATGGATAGCGGTTTGGATTGGGGAAACACAGAGCCGAGTTCGGATTCCAGTCGAATCCATTACATTCACTTACGTGCTAATACCCTTGGGAAAGGTATGAATCCTCTTCCTCTCCCTCCAACTATGGGTAAAATAGCAGGACAGACTGGGATCTATAGCCTTGGATGGCAACTGGTCTAGGAGAAGGACAACTCTGAATTCTAAACCTGCGGAGGGTTGTTTGGGAACCTTGTGGCACGTAGGGGACCAGGTCTCTGTATTTGGCCTTTCAAAAAGTGTGGATGGTCCTCCACGAAACCTTCACCACTATAATCAAATCTCATGTGCTGTTAACGGGCTGTTGGTTTCCTGAAAACTGATCTGTTTGACCCTCATACGTCGAATCTCGACGGGAGAATCGACTATATATATATATATATATATATATATATATATATATATATATATATATATATATATATATATATATAGTGACAGGCTGTTTCATGCTAAACGCGCTCATCGGGTCTGATGATTGTGTCTAGCATGAAACAGTCCGTCATCTCTGGACACAGTACATTAATAATGATCTGTGTAAATAACTTTCGAACCACCATGCTCAGGCAAGGCTTCTATCTACGAATTAATTACTACAATTTATGATTAAACAGACGTGACAAAATGCATCAGACATGAACTTTTATCGCGTTGATCCCACTCAAGCCAAGACAAGTGTAGCAACTTGAAATGACATTTCTTTCCACTGGAAGATCTCTGAAGAGATTACAAGCCATTCTATCTCGATAACAGTCCGCAGACTCCGTATGTTTATAGTTGCAACTCGAACTTATCCTAGGCATCTTGTGGCATGGCGAATTCTCCTGTTATAATTATATAAAAGTATTGCGGTATATGGCGTCTACATATACGTATAAATAGTTATAAGGTAGAATAAAACAGCGGTCATTGCTTAATCACATGTTTAAGCGAATAAGCGGCCGTAAACAAATTTCATCGCATTATGGGACTATCACCAACTTGCTCCGTGCCTTTTTGACAACTAGGGTCTATAGTTTCATGGGATCTTAGCCACAGTCGCACCCTGCCATCAATCTGAAAGAGCTAATGCAGGGACTCATGGGATCCCTTGTATGGGGGTGTTGATATATCTTCAGAGATTCTTGATAAACCCCAAAGAGGAATCAGCAATATTATTGATTCTGACCTGATAAAATGTACTGTTGGTCATTTTGCTTTTAAAATATATTGCTGGTAATTTTACTATAAATATGTATTGTTGGTCATTTGTTTTATATAAAAATGTATTGCTGGTATTTTAACTATAAGAATGTATTTTTAGACATTCATTGTGTTTTTTTCTTCTTTGGGCTTCACTATTTGCCCACACCTAGGACCCTAACAGATGCTACCGCCCAGAATGTGGATGAACCTAGGAGCAACAACTATTAAGTTCTGGTCACACTCTACTCAAAATCTGCAATCTTCATATTAGAGATCTTTCTTTCTTTTCCTGATGTAAACCCTTGTGTGTCTCCAGCTCAAAATAATCATCAGGCATTCAATGTTACTATGAATTCAGAAAGTGGCATTTCTCTTTTACAGATCATAACTCTAGACAGATGCCTCTATTGAGGAACCATGAAGAACAATGCCCTCCACCATGGGCTTCCATAAGGTATATCCCGTATTCAACTGATAACACAGATCGAGATGTTCCTATAATTTCCTAAAAAGAGTGACCTATACATCTTGCCGGCATTATCATACTCCAATCATACTCGGGTAATTCACATCGCCTTACCTTGAACAGCGTGATTTATCTCCTGATATGGCTCGAAAAAAACTCAATGAAGAAAAACTGGTTTTTCACTAAAAGCAGCTGAAAAAATAACTTATAACTAAAAACTGCTTAACTGAAGCCAAACGTCAAGATAGTATCATTTCATCATCTCGAATCAAATCCGAAGATATCTTCAATTTCGATAAACGATTAGACTCATGCTTTGAACATCTACTGGAAATCACGTTCACCACAGACCTCAAATGGAAATCATATTTAGAATCCATTGATAAAGATTCTGGGAAAAAAATGGACAGCTCATTTTACAGCAGTTCCAGAAAATACCAGATTCCTTCTGGTATACATTACCTTTAAAAGTGTGAAATTACATCGAAAATCAACAATTGCTGCTATATCTGGCCATGAGTTGCTCAATCCTTACTTTCAGGCTTTGATAGAATTCAGAAGCAATTAAGCAGTCTGCCGGGAAATGATATATTTTCCACTCTGCAGCCTCTTTCTCATTGATGTAATACCACATCCTTGATTAAAAAGTTTAATTTGATTGGCTGGTTAATTAGTTGATTTTTTTTTAGCAGCATATCACTGTCTATGGGTTATTTAATGCTGAAATCGAACTATTTTGAACACAATTTTATGGCTTCGACTAAATATATTTAGAACGCAATTGCATGTCTTCACTTACAGATGAAAACGTATTGTTGGTCATTTTTCTGTAAAATGTATCGTTGTTAATTCTACTATAAATAGGTATGGCTGATAATTTTACTATAAATAGGTACTGCTGGTAATTTAACGATATATAATATATTGCTGGTATTTTGACTATGAATATGTACTGCTGGTATTTAGAATATATGAAAATATATTGCTGGTATTATCATTATATAAAATGTATTTTTATACTTTCATAGTTTTTGATTAAGCGTTCACTATTTGCTCATAACTGTGACTCTAAAAGATGCTGCCATCACGGATCACGGACCTCGTGGGAACAATAGCAATTAAGAGGTGGTTCAATGCTCTATTACCACTATCAGGGCCTTGCTGTCGGATGTAGTTTATCATCATTGCCAGGACTACTTTGATTGGCTCACGATCATTGTATTGAGTTAAATTATAAAATTATGTTACCTCTGACTCAACTGATGGTCATGACTACCTGAAATATATCTGAGTATTTCCCTACCTTCAAAAAAATTAGCTTATCATTTTGACACTTACGTGTGTATTCTTATAATATCAGAATATGATTTTTCTATTGACCTCTGCAGATTAAATGGCGTTTTACTCATGAAGAAACTGCTTAATTTTGTTTATATTTATAGTTATAGTCTATAATCTTATTCTCTGTGCCGCAAATCTTCAGCTCCTAAGCGATCGAAGCTCTTCACAACTTCCTATCTCCTTTAGCTCGCATCATTGATTTTGTCTCTGCTTGCTAAGGTTACCACACACTCTGTTATCTATTCACACAATATCGCCAGTTAAATAGCTCGCTTACTTCAACTATTTTGCCAAGTACTTCTAAAATCCACATTATATTCTCTATTTCATAATCTGGTGATCAAAACCATCACGCGATGTTAGACGAGAAAATAACTTCGGCTATAAAAGAACATGTCTCTGTATACCATGTCTTTGGTTGTTAAATAAAAAAACAAGAAGATAATTGTCCCATATAGAGCTGAAGTAAATGACATGGAGAACAAAAAATAAGACCCGCTCAGAATCACATAGATAAGTTTAGATAAAGGAAACGGGCAATAATTCAAACAGTAGACGTCATAAATACAGAATTATAGCGTTGTAAATTTTCAGAACATCCTTCTATTGCCTAGCTTGGAAAATATTCAAAGTTATGAATCGAGACATAATTACCAGAAACAGAAACAAGAAGACTCTGTTGCTTACAAAAAGAAATATATATTTTCTTGTGTGTTTTTTTTTTTTTATTTGTATATTTTCATTGGGTTAGTTTTTGTTTTGGTATTATTTCCTTGTCATGAATGCCTTCTGTGAGGCAGTGATTTGTTGCCGGGATGACTGCTTCATCATCACACAGCTCTTTTGTTGAACTAGGAAGATTTCACTCTGAGCTTATAGGTAGGTAATGGGTGGTAATGGGGACAGAAAAAAGGCGCCTTTGTGGAGGGGTTTCAAGGTCGTCTCTCATACCATATTTCTTCGTTCGAGGATCTGTGTGCCAATTATTGGGAAGCGTAGGTTTGTGATTACGATTTGTTTTACATCGCTTGAAAACTTTGATCAAAGTAACCAGTTTGATGCTTTCATCTGTCCACCACTATAGATTATCTTCTTTGTTGTTGTTGTTGTTATTCTCCTTCTTCTTCTTCTTCTTCTTCTTCTTCTTCTTCTTCTTCTTCTTCTTCCTCTTCTTCTTCTTCTTCTTCTTCTTCTTCTTCTTCTCCTCCTCCTTCTTCTTCTTCTTCTCCTCCTCCTCCTCCTTCTTCTTCTAACTTATCATTTTCTTTAATTTTACGTATTATTTTTTTATTTATTTATTTATCCACCAGTTCATTTTGTTTTCCTTTTTTTTTTCTTGCACATCACTTCATTTTTCAACTTACATTCTTTCTTTCGTTTTGTTCATTTTCTCCATTTTCAGTAACTGATTCACAGGATATGTAGGTAGTGTAAAGGTTATCGGTGCGGAAAAAGGAATGCATTAACCATTTGTCAGATTAACCTGGTATTACCAGGACCTCCCTTGGGAGTTCATTTGATTTGATTTGCCTGTTTAACGGCACGTCAACTTCTTATGCGTCACTTAATGCCGAAATTTAATCATTTCTTGAGAGGTTTGAAGTAATCAAAATATGTTATTCTGCTTTCAAAATTGAATACATGGTAGATGACATACAACTTTTATCTGACGAGCTTTTTTTTCTCTGGTGCCCTTACTACATGTATATAAACGTGCTATTAGATTGAAATCTAGGTCCCACCTTTTACTGTTAAAATAGTTAAACGTAACCGGGGCTTCTACTTCAGCGCTTTTTTTTCTCACACTTCCCGTCAGTGGACCACCCTTTCTCTTACTTGCTTTCCTGATAACTACAATCTTCAAAAATCTAACCGTCAACCGCCATCTTCCACTGATTTGAAACACTTTCATCTTTTATCCGTTCTTCAATCTCCCTATACCTTGTCATTTGTCACATTTTCTCTCTCTGTAGCCCCCTGCGTACTATTTGCACGCCCAACTTTCTTGGGATGAACAAATAAAAAATATATGTATATTCATGTTTGTGTGGACATAATTACTAAAGGCGGTGATGTATGTGTTTTATGATAGGGATTTGTTAAAGTTATATTTTGCTATACAATTTGATTTCTTTATGAAATTGTCGAATATTAAATAGATTAATGTAATGAAAGAATTCTTTCATATTGGTTATTTGGTTGATTTCATTTAGTGGCATACAACACTCTATTGATTATATTTAACGCAATTTTATGGCTTCAACTAAACATTATTTGAATGTAATCGCATGCCTTCAACTACAGATAAAATGTATTGGTGGCAATTTTGATATAAAATTGTATTGTTGGTAAGTTTGTTATAAATAGATATTGTTGGTAATTTCTTTCGTATAAAAATGCATTGCTGGTATTTTTACTATACAAATGTGTTTTTATACTTTCCTAGTGTTTTTGTTTGGAGTTTTACTATTTACCCATAGCTGGGACCCCAGCAGGTTCTACCACCCGAATCAGTGTGGCATATTAGGAATTGCATCAATTAAATGTGTTTCCACACTCCTCAAAACCTACAATCTCGCAATCAGAGCCCTTGCTGCCAGATGTAGTTCATCATGCCCAGGACTAAAGAGAATGGAATCGGTGACTCGAGTACAGATCCCTGTTTCGTCAGTTACATTTTCTTTCTCCCAAATACATTAGATAACGGTATGGAAAAGTTTCTCCTTCTCCACATGCTTTCTATTAATTAACTATAAATGTAGACTAGGAGCTTTAATCTTGGCTGGCAACGAGTTTTAAAGAAAAAAAAAACTCTGAATTTCAACCGTGGATAAGGTAATGGGTAACTCTCGTATATTTTTTTCAAGAATCTACGTCAATTCAGAGATAATACATAAAAAGAATTTGTAGCGAGCTGTGTTCACAATATGTCTTAAAGGAACATGTTTTTTTTTTAAATTATTTTTTAATCATTTCACCCAAATCAAGTCGGGAATGTCACTTATACGCAGGGGGGGGGGTGATAAAGAGAGTGAAAGTGATAGAAAAGACTCGGTATAGGGAGGATTGAGGAAAGGACAAAAGATGAACGTGATTCAAGAAGATATAAAATGGCGACTGATGTTGTATTTAAATTTTTGAAGATTGTATATATCAGCGAAAAATTCAACATTATAATTAAAAAATAATAAAAAGTAAAATAAAAAATAATACTTAATTTCTGCACATTATTTTTTTATCAGTCTGTTATTTCTTATTTAGTCAGGTTAGTCTGATTGGCCGTTATTACTGAGTAAAGCGTTCGATCTGCATTGGGTGCCTAATAGCAAATATAAACATGAAATAAACCAATAAGTGTTAACACGTGAAATCAACCAACCTCGTTTTCGTTGAGTTTCCTGTGTCTTTATTCTAGCGTTTTTAAAACCCATAGATTTATCTCATCTTAACAGTTCCATTAATTCAATTATAAATATTCACTAGTGTTGTATAGTCTGTCACAAGACCACATTTGTGCGATTAACCAGATGATAAAACAAATAATACAGTCACACCAGGACCTGGAAACTGATAATGATAAAAGATCCGCTGATCAATGGGGAATACTAGTTGGTCTAATTCAGTAAGTCAGAAAACAAACTAGCAATTTTCCATCATCACCGAGTATCCCTTGCAGTTATATCTATCATAATGAACATGTATCCTGAAGGTGTCCCCTTCTCATGAAAGCCTATTGGTACTGAAGCTCACCTTAAACCTCAAGCGAAACTTGTTTATATACGATCCATCGCTAAAGATGCTGGCAAAGATGTCGGTTCCCCGTACCAGCCAAATAAGTACTTGATTCATCCTGATATGCCCTACCTTGACAAGAACCAGATAACACTGAAAATAGAAGGCTGCCACCATTCTGGGTTGGTGCTGCCCAATTTTCCCTCTCCAGGCCTTGTGGGTGATTAATTGTTTTCCACCTTACACCAACTTTCCCACAGATGAAACTTTTCAAGTCTATCACTATTTCCATGGAAAGTGTTCAGGCTAGCTACATTCCTTAGCTTCCCCACCTCTAAATCTCCAAACTAAGCCCCTCCACACCATGTACATTTAGGTGAACCACTCTCATTCCCAGTCGGATACATTTTTCCCAAGAAATATTGATTTGTCTAACAGTTTTCCTTGAGGATGCTGTTCTGACCACTACAGTCTTAACTTGTTCAAGTATAGGGTTAAACGTTATCTTTCATAAACATCAGCATAAACTGCGCACCTTACACATAGCACTCACGCAACAGCACTCTACCATGAGTGGCTCTTGTAACTTGTGTAGGTAAAAAACAATTTGAGATTGAACTCACTGTAGTGAAAACATGTTTCCCAAGATTATATCAATAATTATTTCCACGTGCAAAACCGCACGTCTTGCTCACTGTACACGTAATCGCTGACTTTAGCTTAGTCTGAAACAAAGCTACATTTTGTTGTTATTCGTGAATATCAAACTTACTACGCATTAGTTATGGTTTGATAGATTGGCTTGCTACCAATTACTCCGTTTTTCTTCCCAATATATTCACATCTACGAACATCATCATGCTATTGTACAATGCAGCAATTGTTAGACTGCGACTGAAAAACGAAATCCTTATGCAGTAGTAATATATGGTAGTGGATGGTGGAAAATGTCCTCAAAGATGAAGAGGAGACTCGTGTGTTTTTACAGATGGATGCTGAGAATGGTGAAGATCGAAGAAGTCTTAAGGAAAATGGAAACAAAAGGGATTCTTATATTTAGTATTTGAAAGAAACAGATTAAATTTCTAGGATAAATAATAAAAAAGAAGGCATGGCAAATGTAATTCACGCAGGGATTTATTAAAGTTTAGAGGGACAGAAGGAAACAGCGATTGGTCTACCTAACGCACTTTTATAAAGGGATAAGAAAATAGGGATACTTTCCAAGAGTTAAAAAGGATAGGAAATTGTGGAGGACCATGTACTCACGCCCTTAAGAGATAGGAAACATTGAAAAACGAGAATAGTACTGTAAGAGTAACTTGGGGTATTTTTTTAATAAATATTAAAGTAATATATATTATTTTATATAAAAAATTCTGTGGGTACTCAAATATAGAAAGATGAGTAAGAAAAGGGATGTTTTCTGAGTGAATTTATTTATTTATTCCGGGAGAAAAAAAAAAGGGTACTGAATTGTATGTAATATCGTTCCGCCTATATAGACGTGAATGATGTTCTGTGGAACTACATTTCTGTTGTTTCGAGGTTCTTCTTCACAGATGATGAAGAACCTCGAAGCAACAGAAATTTAGTTCCACAGAAGGATGCTGAAAATTGCATAGACTGAACATGTGAGCAAGGATGTATTTTAGAGAAACTAACCCTGTACAATGTCGACTGCATGCTATGCTGCTTAACTGACATTATTCATTTGAAGGTACTAGTTTAAATTATTATGGAATTGTTTCGTTTATTTTGACACTTTTGTTTATTGTTCTTCGTTGATCACCATTTACTTTAATAATTTCTTTCTTTCTTTCTTTCTTTCTTTCTTTCTTTCTTTGACGAAAAAAAATCTCAGATACTTTTCCGGTATAGAATTGGACGGGGAAGATTACTCACATGAAACCGGAACTATCACCTTTCGTCACAAATAAAAAAAAAAAAAGAAACACATGTGAAGAAAAAGAAAGATTTTCCACCTTTGGTTAAGCTTTTTTCTCTACAACACGAAACTGAAAAATAAATAAATAAACAAATAAGCATTCGCTGACGACAACTAAAGCGAAATTTAAAAAAAAAATACATAGAATGTCTGCAGTGACCTTAATCACATCAAGTAAAACCCAACGTGAAATGT
The DNA here is from genome assembly GCA_903632075.3 of Acanthosepion pharaonis. Lineage (NCBI taxonomy): Eukaryota > Metazoa > Mollusca > Cephalopoda > Sepiida > Sepiidae > Acanthosepion > Acanthosepion pharaonis. Next base: position 2,945,657 of record CAHIKZ030002290.1, on the reverse strand, counting down.
AAAAAAAGTATAGGTAATACTTATTTTATTCCTTCCTAAAGCTAAAAACAAAGACAAGAAAAAAAAAACATTAAAACAAATGTAACAACATTAATAATAATAATAATAATAATAATAATAATAATAATAATCAAACCTTATGATAATTTTCACTGAGTATATATTTCTATATTTCCTGTCCCAGGTGTAGGGAAAAGGGAGGTAAATTAACTTACTTTAGCAAATTTATGAGTGTTTGCTTCCCTTAGTCATAAAAATCTATACACATAAAATATTAATCTGCATTTAAAAATAATTATTTCTCGAGCCAAATGAACCGTTTAATTAATCAGTTTCTTTGCTGGTACGTTTCTTAGACTGTAGTTTTAAGTTTTTATGTAAGGCATCCTAATATATCTGTCTATTAAGTGATCGGCTTGCTTCAAATTTGTCTTGAAATTGTCTTTGTCGTCACCGTCATTGTCATTCGGCTGTTACTTTTTTTCTTCCCAGAGATATTTTTATTACAATCTTATATCAAATCCATAAAAAAAGTGAAAATATATTAAGCAAAAAGCGATTTGTATAATAATGAATGATTCATAGATACCATTGAACATCTAAAATATATAACATCAATCAGCTAAATAACAAACATTTTATTTTCATATATATATATATATATATATATATATATATATATATATATATATATATATATATATATACATATATAAATATAAAAATCTGGTGTTCTTATAGATATTTTTATTTTTACAAAATAGTGCTCAATGTAAATTTACAGAGCATTAATATTATAATTAATTGATTTAAAATATGGTTTTTCTACAAACCATGTTTCAAAATAAAGCTAAAAACCCCAATTTAATTTTGCAATTAAATTAAAAGCATTATCTTTAAAATTACTCTTTTAAAGACACAAACCCGGTAATTTTTAAAAGTTACCCAAAATTTTGAAGATGAAAAACCCGGTAATGCTTTTAATTTAATTGCAAAATTAAATTCAAATTCTATTTTTGAAACATGGTTGGAACTGTGTAGCGAAAAAAAAATTTTTTAATCAATTAATTTAATATATATATATATATATATATATATATATATATATATATATATGAGGGGAACAGTTCATTGACCTCTATTTTAGTTGTGAATTCTTTATCTCAGCTTTCTAACATTCCGTCATTTTTTTTTCGTTCGACATGGGTACACTAGCAATAATGATATAGACACTAAATATGATGCTGAGAATTTGATAAAATTTGCGATCAATAAATGCAACCAATTACATCTTTTAAGTTCCGCTCTCCTTTGGAACATAACTCTCTACAACTTCCTATTCTTGGTAGTGTTTAGTTTGTTTCCTAACTATCATTCCCATCCATGTTTTGCCATGCATTTATAGAAACTTATACGAGAGGTTTCTCGTTGTTACCCTCTGCTAAACTCACCTTCAGTGTCAAAGACTTCAAACCCTTTGAGTCATGATATGTCAGTCAGTCAGTTATGAGCCATCTGTGATACACTCTTAGGCGATCATGTATCTTTCGATACATGACTGACAAGGTAGATAGCCATTTCTTTCTGCGGTAGATCAGTTGCAATCAAGGTTATAGAACCCGGTCTGTCCTGCTATTTGCCCACAGCTGGGAGAAGAAGAGGATTCAAAGCTATTAGCACGTAAAGTGGATTTAATGGATTTGACGGTAATTCGAACTCAGCTCTCCGATTCCTCAGTCCGAGTCGCTATCCATTCCTCTACCCTGCCATCCCGCATAACGTTTTAAACGTCTCTTTCATCATTTCCATATTCCTTCTTAAATGTTGCTCGTTCGTCACATGTTCTGCACATGCTACTCTCAGCATCCTTCTATAGAACCAAATTTCTGTTCCTTCAAGTCTCCTCTTCCTCCGTGAGAATATTGGTTTTTATTCACTGGCATCGTGGACCGGCTCTACAGAATCACAAAGAACTGTACCAGAAAACAGAAATCACATGGCTTGAGGACTTTCAACTAAAATGGATAACACATGTAACTCGGACGTTATAACCATTATGTTGATGTTCCACACAACTTCAAATAAAAGGTTAGGAAGGAAACCCACATCAGTAGTGAAAAAAGTGGGGTTCTAAGTAGTATGGTATTTTTAGAAAGGATAAGACTTGCCGAAAACAGTACTAAATGTACCAAAAAAATGTAAAAATGCCTCCTTTTTTAAATATACAAACACATAATATATACTGAAACTAACATCTTTTTTTACTAATAAATATACAAAATTCTAGAAGACTGAAATTTAAACGGATCAAAAGAATTAGCGCATTTCATAATTTCAATTTTTTTTTAATTTTCACTTCTTCATCTGTTGTCATTGCGGTTGAATATGTATTTACCCTCTTATCTATGGGTTAATTAGTAGGAATTGTATCTGGAAAAAAGCATTTGTTATTATCAATCTGCTGAGACAATATTGCCTCGTAAATAAAAGAATTATGCTTACAATCAAAAATATGTTTCGGCTTTTAATTAACTACTGAGGGTTTATAAGCCGTAAAAAACGAAAAACAAGTCAATCAATTAATATGTATCATAGTACTTTATCCACTTCTGATAAGTGCCAAATAAACAAGGGCAAAGTTTACATTTTTGTGAAATTTCCCACTACTCCGGCGATGATTATGAACACTGTTTAATAAATTCACATTTTTGAAACTTTTAAATGTTTTTCCAATCCTCAACCCCATTTATGAAGAATTATTGTTTATTGTATATTAAGAAAAATTTCGAACCCGCCGATTATTAAGATCCCTTTGCATAAGTTGCCTATGAATAATTTACTTGCCTCTATTATTTTTGATTTAACTTATGTTATTCCCCTGAAATCTACCCTTTTTCCAATGACTTGTTATGTCTCACTCCTCTTTTTTCCATATTTTCTCACTTCTAACTTCTCTGTCTATCTACCGCCCTATCTCGCTCTCATTTTCGTTCTGATAGAGATACTTTCATTCTTACTACTTTTATAGCATATGATTTTCTTTATTTTTTGAACGATAAGATTTCTTGCTTGCTATATTGAAACGAAGATCCAAGAAAGAGTATAAATTATTTGAAGCATATGCCCTATCAATTATTAAAGAAACTTCGTACATCGGCCATAGACTTGTTATGTTCTGATCTCAAAGTAACAAAAACTTCTGTCGCTCAACAATAATCACGAATCAACACCCCATATATATATATATATATATATATATATATATATATATATTGTTCTATACCCAAAGCATTTCTTGACCTGGCCTCCATGTGTCACCAGTCAGCAGAACTTGTAAACTCAGACAGAGTTTCATCTTGGAAGAAAACAAAAAGCAGAAAACAGAAAGTTTGGGGTTAGATAAGTCGTTGTGAGGCAATAGATAAGAAAATGAATGCATTGCTGCTTTTGTTAACGTGAAATTTGAAAACAAAAACAAAAAGAACTTGTGAAGAACAAAAGAATCAAGAAAGGACTGTACATCATTTTTTTCGACAATATCAGCGGGACTAGAAGAGGTTGTTCGGCGTGCCGGGATCAGAGGTCGTTGTTTGTGTCATCGTCATCGACGTCGTTATCGATTCACTATTGATGCTTTTGTTTCTCATCAGTTGAAAGATGAAGGAAATTTGAAAAGAAATATGCGTGAATAATGGCGCTCTCATATTTTATTGTAAACCATAAATGAATAGATGATGCTATGAATGCACACACGCATACGCCAATATATAAGCTATTACAATCAAATAGGAAATTATATATATATATATATATATATATATATATATATATATATATACATGCATATGTTAAGAGAATGAAATAAATAAACGTATAAATGAATTATATGCCTCAAAAAAATTTTTTTCGAAAGGTAGTGACTGAACGAACCCAAAAATAATGTACACCGCAGTTTGATACACATATCTATATATATATATATATATATATATATATATATATATATATATATATATATATATGTGTGTGTGTGTGTGTATGTTCACACATGCGTTATATCTATATATACATCCATAACAATTTAAATTAATATATATATATATATATATATATATATATATGTGTGTGTGTGTGTGTGTGTGTGTGTGTGTGTGTGTGTGAAAATATATAGAAAATCGGAAAGAACTCGTTAGGTAAATAATCCAAAGTTCTTTAGTAATTTTGTTATAAATTTTAAAAATAGTGCTCGATACAAAAGTAGATCATAATATAATTATTTAAAATATGATTCAAGACGTTTTTAAGAGGTCTCATGTTTGAAATATGTTTTAATTTGAAACATGAGACCTCTTATGTATGTGTTGGAATCATATTTTAAATAAATATATATATATATATATATATATATATATATATATATATATATATATATATATATATATATATATATATGTGTGTGTATTAATTAATTAAAATCTTCAAACACACGGGGTTGTATATTAATATTCTTTCGTTTTTATTATAATTTCATTTAGATTCCTTAGACAGATAGATAGATAGATAGATAGATAGATAGATAGATATTGTTTAAATTTCTTAATGAATGTATGCACAGATATATTGAATGTGCACATAGAAAAAATACTGCATATATATATATGTATGTATTTATAAGCTTCACGCTGCTTTATCGTCATTTCCCTGGGTAGTTTCAGACGAGCCATCTTCTTAACCACAGCTGACACCCAACAAGTTACGCAAATTTTACCAAGCAACCTTTATTCTCGTCGAGTTTTATTGGTAAGATGTAAGTTCCACTTGATCAGCTTCTTCCTGAACCACTAATTTGTGAACCCGCCTCCCATAAAGTTGGTTCGTCGATCACCAGAAAAAATCTCGTGGTTACCGTTACCTTCGCTTAATATACGAATAAACTATGCCTCTTACTTTATCTCAAAAGGAATTCCGGGCTTGTACAGGATGAAATTATTGTTTTATATATATATATATATATATATATATATATATATATATATATATATATATATATATATATCAAAAAATGTTGATAAAATGTCGCCAATTTACATTTTAAATTTAGCGCATGCGCGTTGTTTGTTTTTTCTTTTATCTACTGCACAGCGTAATAGGGTGTGTTAGGCACCATTTGTGGGAGAATTCATGTACTCACTCTGCCAGAAAGTTTGAAAACTGCACGCTGTGCTGCTTCCCATTCGCACCGCAAGCCCCAATACGAACATGTCTGTGTGTCAATCTGAGGACAGTGCTGAGGATTCGGAAAGAGTTGGAAGATTGCAATAGTGATTACGAAGGTATGATAGCTCGGAAAACTCACTCTGATTGTTATGATGAGAAAATAACTGCTGATTTGTTAGATGCCTATATCAAGTGCCTTGAGAAGGTAATGATTCCTTCGTTCAAGAGGGTGGCTGTCAGAAGATGCTATGTCTGACAACATGTATGTATTAAGACACCTCTGGGCACATCGAGGCGGTGTAATGGTTAGCAAGTTTGTCTCGGTAGAGAGAGTAGGGAGTTCGATCCTCACTGGGCGCCCCTACTTCCGGTCTATGCTTCGAAAATCACTATATTAAGTCACGTTTCATAAATAATTTAGATATGTTCTTTTATTTATA
>CAHIKZ030002290.1:2840000-2932500 GCA_903632075.3 Acanthosepion pharaonis | reverse complement strand
TATTCCAAATTTTTATTTTATTTTTTTTTATTTTTCGTGGAAATTAATATCCACAACAGTTTGTCATATCACTTTGTTCACAGTTAAGTACTTCGGGTTAATAATACATAAATAACAATATTATAAGTTTAGATTGCGATCACAACAAAAAGTGGAAAGAATTGGTACTTTACCCATAGCTGGGACCCATTAAAACAGTTACTATCCCTCCGGGTCAGAGTTATCCAGAGAATCATTAGAAAGTGAAAAATTGTTATTTTATCCATAGCTGGGACCCATTAAAACAGTTACTGTCACTCCGGGTCAGAAGAGGATTGGGCTCTAGGTAGGACCATTTACATTTTATACCCCCGAAACTAAGGAATTACATTCATATCAAAAACTGAACTGACGCTTCTTAGGACAGTAACTAATGGATGCAGTTTTACGTCCTACCCAGGACCTTATAGGGACAATGGATGCAGTTTTACGTCTTGCCCAGGACCAATGAGGGCTTTAATGGATGCAGTTTTACGTCTTGCCCAGGACCAATAAAGACCTAAGAAGTCAGTACTCAATATTGCAGAAGCAAAAAGCCTGTAGTTTCACTTTCATAATCGGTTTTACAAATAAATCCGCCATATTATTTCCCGATTTAACATATTCAATTTGTACTGTTTTCTTCTGTACTTGGTCCCTTAACAAACTGATATTTTATATTGATATGCTTTGATCTTTAATGTAATATTAAATTTCTAGTCAAAGCAATACTGCCTTGATTGTCGCCGTAAATAATTATTGGCTCAGTTATTGCCAGTGTTGTAATTGCTTTTCTTAGCAATTTAAGAAAAATAGCCTCTTGTGTTCCTTTAAACAATGCAATACATCCAGCTTCACAAGTAAAAAGTGAAATCTTTCGCTGTTTCTTAATTCCTGCTGATTATTGGATTATCGTCTGCTAGCTTAAAGCAATAGCCTGTTATACTCTTACGGTCTGGTGAATTGGCCCAATCAGCATCACAAAATCCTTCCAATTTTAATATTTTAAAAAATACTAGGCATCGACTGTTAGTCCACTTCAGATAAGGTAATACTTGCTTAAAAATTGTTAAATGTACAGTCCCCGGTTTATTTAAGTTTGCGACAACTTAGTAACCGTATAGCAGATATCTTGCCTAGTTTATATCATCATGCAAATAAAACTCCCGACCAATGTTCTGTATTCATTTTCACACTCCGCTATACCATCTTCCTTATTCATAATTATATTTCAATCCATTTCCCATGGAATAATTCTTATTTTATAATTTTGCATGTTAAATTTCGATAAAAAGCCTTTCCATGTATCTCGATTAATTCGTTGAAAATAGTGTTTCCTTTTAAATTTTTACTGTATACCAAGAAAAACATGATAGTCGACCCAAATTGGTCATTTTAAAACACATTTCTAAAGAACTCTTGATTTTTAATAGAGCGGCCTCACTCTTTGATGCAATTAATATATTTTCGACCCAAATAACCAGAATTACTAATATTTCATTATTAAATGTCTGTGTCCAGACATGGGTCAACTTGGGGAGATTGAAATTATTGTCTCATTAAATAACAATGGATTTAAATTATTCCATGTTTTTTCCACTCATTTTGAGTCCAAATAGCGATTTTTTTAAAAAGTTTTCATACATAATTATCACCTTTCTTCAAAACCTTCTGGTGGTTCCATATATATTTCATAGTCGATGGTGGCATTCTGAAATAAGCCTCTTTTATCATCCATATGATGTAGATCTTTACCATAATGGGCATCCATTTGCATCAAAACTCTAATTAAGACTTATCGTCTCTACATAAGTCATCTGCCCCATATATCTATAAAAAATCCGTTAGCTACAAAAACGAATTTCGCACACTGGCGATCCATTCTCAGTTCGCTTTACAGTGTAAACCCAAAGGCTGCCGATAATATTTCTATCATCAATTAAGACTTAAGATTTCTACATAAGTCGTCCCCCCGCTTATATCTATGAAAATCCGTTAGCTATAAAACGAACCTTGTAGACTGACGATCCATCCTCAGTTCGCCTTACAGTACGGCTGCTGATGATATTTATCATCATCCGGGGCGTTTTGATTCAAAAAGTGTCCCCCAATACTAAAGATTTAATTTCTTCATTTTTTTTTAATTTTTGGATTAAATGTTTTTTGAAGGCTTACATTTCTTCATTTATCTTTTGAAGGCATGGCCGCTATGGTCTTGACAGAATGAATGGCTTCTTGGTAGTTCTTTGAGATACATTTGTACCGCATAACAACAGTTAATATTACATTGATTCATTTCAAAATAGTCTGGCTTTCCTCCATTTCTGTCGGAATTTGCACCTGATTTTTTTTTCTCGTATACCTCATCTGGTATAGTACCTTCCTCTGCTTGTGGACTCTGAACGGGTTTTCTACTTATAGGCCCATAATTAGGCCATACTAATTCGGGTTGGGCTAGTTCCTCGCAATTAATTTTTTTTTTTGTTTTTTTTTTCGGGTTCCTCCCCTCGCTCAAAAGAAATCTATCAATCTGACGCATCTGATCTTCCTCATCGTTCTAGTTTGTGGAAAATAAATCATATAGTCTGGACTTAGCTTATCCTACCCAATAAATATGTCCCGTTCATTTTTCGGATCTAGTTCCGCCCTGTGGTCAACATGTATATATCAAATTGTATCAAAAATATGCATATCACTCATATTGGGCTCTCATTGAGTTTTTAGTTTCTTTCTTAATGCATAAAACCACAGATTTTTGGGTAAGCTAGATTCTATTAACAAACATCTAGCCATTTCAAAAAATGTCCCCCTACTTCGTTCAGCGACTCCGTTCTTATGCGGAGAATAAGAACAGGTTTTCTCATGTTTTAATGCCTTCATTTATTTAATTTATTAGATTTTTGTATGCATCAGAAGTAAATTCTCCACCATTATCTGTCCGAATTATTTTTAATTTTCCATGCGGGGAGTTCTCGGATAAATAGATTTTCGTAGATTGCAGATTATCAAATTTAATTTCAGAAAGTATATCATAAGCACTGAATATACGGCAACAAAGTTTAAGTCATTTTCCCTTTAATAATGTGGATCCGTCGTGTATAAAGGCGGCCATCTTTGTTTTCCTACCCGGAAGGACCAGAGGCAACTTGTCCGGCTAACATGACAGATGGACGAACTATGCTCTGTCACTTTGCTGCGATATCCACTGCGAACCTGCACTACGCTTTCCTACTGTCTCCGAAATATTCACTGCCAACCTCTGGATTCTATACTCGAAGACGACCGTCATGAAAATGTCTAACATAGGTTATGAAACCCAGATCTCGATTTATTTTGACGGGAATGAATCGAGATATGAATTGTGGAAGACGAAGTTTTTGGGCTACCCCAGAATGCAAAAGCTTCATGACATCATCCTTTGCAAAGTCGACCAGGGGGAGGGGATGATTTCATGGGAAGAAATGCGACCGTTTTCACTGAATTAATCCATTTCCTGGATGACCGGAGTTTGTCTTTAATAATAAGAGAGGCCAAAGACAATGGAAGCCGAGTTCTACAAAAATATGAGTGAATACTATTTGTCAAAAGGTAAGCCTAAAATTATTGCTTTACATACTGAACTAACCGCGTTAAAGAGAAAAGAAAATGAATCACTAACCAATTATTCAAGTAGAGAATGTCACAAATGCTTTAAAAATTGCAGTGAGACTATCTCGGATGGGCTGCTAATAGCCATGGTCTTGAAGGGTTTGCCACCTTCATTCAAACCATTCACGACAGTTATAACTCAAAAAGATGGCCGTCTTTATACACGACGGTTCCAGTGTTCTGCGGCTCCTGATTGGTTAATCTTCTATTGGTAGACTATAAAGGAAAATAAGTCATTTGACTTGCTCACTAGTTATACATTATATACCCAAAAAACCGTAACAAACACATTTACTAAAAGAAATCCAAGAAAGAAATGATCATCGTTATGAGGTAAAATGTTTGGATCTCATTAATATTTATTCGAATATTATAGCATAAATATGTTGTAAAATCAGTAGAAAAATAGCCATTTTGTTTCAACACTTCTGGTGTCTTATCAAGTTATGGTGTTATATGTAGAAAAAAGGGTTTTAACATATATATATATATATATATATATATATATATATATATTACACACACAGGTGTGTGTGTGTGTACGTGTAAGTATAGAAATTAGGTGTGTACCACATTGATTTAAGTTTGTTCCACATACTATTCTGTCCAGAATAACAATGATGAAATCGTAAGTCTACAGCCTTAATTTTCAGATCGAATATTCAAGATTTTATATCTGAACTATGCGATATTCAAAACTGAATTTCCGTGCATTTACAATGAACAAAGCTCAGTTTGATTTCAAAAGCACGATATTATTAGAATAGCACCAAATTCTGTAGATATTTCTCCAACAGAAAAATTACTTTCTGACAACAAATGAGCCATTTCTGCAGATAATTGAATTATTTACTCCTGCCTTAATAACAAGTCCAATAGGCCCGACAAAGTAAAACAGGCCGCTGCTCTCAAAAATGACTTCCAATCAGTTGTTAACTAGAGCAAGAAATGGCTTGTAAATTTGAACACCTCAAAAACATACTGCTAACTTTTAATCATCACAGAGAATTTTTTCTTACATGCTCTCAGCATCTTTGTGGCTAACCTCCAGGAGAGGAAATTATATTTTTTTCTTGTTTTAGTGATTACCGTTGACATGAAGTAGAGTGATTATATTGAATCAACTACTTTAATCTACTGCTAGGAAAATCGTTTCACTGTGACGATTTCTCTCGCTGGAATCTCTCCTGCGCATCTATATAATTACCATTCCTCAGAGCACTGAACATTGATGTCACATCTGATCTGGTTCTCTTGCTATATATCTCAAGATTCTCAAAAAAATCCAAAGAATGGTTTGTAATGTTAACGCTTCTGACCTGGCATCTCGACTTCAGTCACTTTTCTACCCGTGTGACGTGCCTTCCTTCTGTCATTGCTATTAATATTTTATGGAAATTGTTCTAATGTGCTCTCCTCGATGAATTTAAGCGTACAAATCTATTCGTTTTACTGTTTAAAAGCTCGGTGTAACGATACGGTCTAATCTAATAATATATTTTCTCACCTGTGAAATATTTTCTTTCGCTTTCTTGCTTTTCTGTTATGTACAATCTTCAAACATTTAAATGCAGTGGCAATCACAATCTGCTGTTTCATGAAACCTGTTTTTGCATTGTCCTATCTCCTCAGAAAAATATTTTCATTCTCAGTAACTCCTGACGCCTTGGTAACTTTACCGCCTTGCTTGGGGTGAAATGAATTAAAAAAAAATGGAAAACACTATTCAAGTAAAGAAAAAGGCTGAAAAATAATGTCAATAAAGTCGAAATTGTAGAATGGTGAACAAAATCGATGGTTGGAAGTTTAATGAATGGTACAGAACATCACTGAAACCATATAAATTTTTTAAAGAATTACATCTTATTTCTAGTTTATTTAAAATATTTTTCAATGGACTGAATTTTATAAATTAAATGCGTTACACTTTATATTAACATGATAAAATGTTTTACGACCATAGGATATTATTTTATACCGACGTCTCTGAGGATCAGCTCAGCTGCCTTTTTGCGTACGGCCAGTTTAAACATTACAGCTAAGACTCACCATAACGCTTAAACAGAATCAAACAATCCTAATATTTTTTTGGTAAGAATGAATTTCTGCTCAAACAGTGGCTACTTTTATTGTTTAGACTCCCATGGGGTTGTTTCTCCACTCACTACAATTTTAACCTCTCAAGTCTCATCTCAAACGTTATCTATGCTACATATCCGTTTAATTTTCACTTACTTCTTCCTTTTACGTTCCAAGCAGCAACCTCATTCGCTAATATTCTACATTGAGTGGCTTTTGGGCCTTGTATTTTGTGAACATTAATACATTAATTAATTCAGGATAACAAAAGCACCCCTCAAAAGAGTTATCTGTATGTTTAATGAGAAACACATTCGATATTTTGATCAAATAGATATATCAGGAAATCTTTTTAAAAACTGTAATGACTATAATTTTTTTTCTGTACAAATATGGATGTGAATCAGACGGAATCTTAAATATTTTGAAAATTCTTTTCCAATGTTTGTTATATGCGAAGAAAAAGTGCATTTCATATATATCTAGAAAGTTTACACACACAGAGACACGCACACACGAACTGCTTCATTCTTTTACTCTCACTATATATACTGCGTGCCAAATTATTATCGAGATAACTTTTTTCTAATATTTCAAAAACCGCCCAATCAATCCACACAAGATTTTCACACAATATTGTCAACACTGAGCTGTGCGATCACTGAAATTATCGTACTGATCTGCGCAATGTAAACAAACTGGCGCCATATTTGTTATCAGCACGATGATTTGAGCGTGCCAAATTATTAAAAAAGTATAAGAATTTTGTGAAAAGATGGGCCGTAAAAGCAGTTTAAGTGTTTCTGAAAAGAAAACTATGACCTCAGAACACTCAAAATGTAAATCTACCCTAGAAATTTTTAAATTCATCAAACAGTGAAAACGTTCACCGCCGACCCTACACAAGTACGCAAAAGGGCATATAAAGGCAAGCCGAGGGGTATTTCACGTCGTCTCATGTCACGACTTAAACGAGAGGCCACGAAGAACCCTGGACTTATCAGTCAAGAGCTTTTCAGTCGTATTGGGGATTCTACTGTGTCTAAAAGTACTCGGTGTCGGTATCTGAGGGAAATAGCAACAACAGTCAAACCTGTATCGAAGCCTCCGTTGACAGGAAATCACATTCAAAATCGATTGGAATGGGCCAAGGACAATATGAAGATTGACTTCTCTAAAGTTTTGTTCACAGACGAAACTCGAGCAACACTTGATGGGCCAGATAGATGGTGCAAAGGCTGGGTAATGAACGGACAGAATCGCCATCAGCGTTTGAGACGCCAACAAGGCGGTGGAGGCATAATGATCTGGGGTGGTATTATTGGAAACACATTAGTGGGCCCATGGAGAGTACCAGATGGTGTCAAAATGACTGCTGATGCATACATAGCATTTATGAAGGAGCATCTTGAACCCTGGATGAAAAGGCAAAGAGTTGCCTTCAGAAGGGCCATTGTTTTTTATGCAAGATAATGCTCCCTCACATGCTGCTCACAAGACTACTGGATATTTGAAACAGTTAGGCTTCGATGGACCTCGAAAAATGAAGTGGCTAGCAAATTCTCTGGATTTGAACCCAATCGAAAACCTTTGGAGCATCATGAAGCGAAGACTGCACGCCAACGGACGACAATTCAGGAGCAACCTTGAGTTATGGGAAGCAATTCTTGGCATATCTCGCGGCATTACAGCAGATGACATTCTACAATTAACAAATTCTATGGATCGTCGACTTTTTCAAGTAATTTCAAAACAGAGAAAACACATTCCCTATTAATTTGTTTAAAACTGTGCCTTTGTTTGTATCTGTTATTATTTGTTTGATTATCTTATTTATTAGGTTCTTTTGATCATAAACATTCATGTGCAACATTAATAAACGTTTTGTTTGCTCAATTCTGGGATATTTTCCTAAAACTTTCTAATAATTTGGCACACTCAAATCAACGTGCTGATAACAAGTATGGCGCCAGTTTGTTTACTTTGCGCAGATCAGTACGAAAATTTCAGTGATTGCGCAGTGATTTTGTGGACGGTATTTGAAGTATTATAAAAAAGTTATCTCGATAATAATTTGGCACGCAGTGCATATATATATATATATATATATATATATATATATATATGTGTGTGTGTGTGTGTGTGTGTGTGTGTGTGTGTGTGTGTATATATCTAAAGGTATATATATATATATATATTGAGAGAGAGAGAGAGAAAAAGAGTGTGAGAGAGAATTAAATACGATATTTGTATTACTTTTGAACGTTAAGGTTTACACAAAAAAATAACGTTTAATATATATATATATATATATATATATATATATATATATATATATATATATATATATATATATATATATATACTATTACTACTAATAATAATAATAAAAATAAATAAATAGCATTAAATATACATTTTGTTTCTCACCATTTGGTACAACTGTGAGTTTTCATGACTTGTAATAATAATAATAAATAATAATAATAATAATAATTATTATTATTATCATTATTATTATTATTATTATTATTATTACTATTACTATTATTAGCAGTATAATTATAGCTCCGTTTTATTAGCACTGTTTTATTACCACCAGAATTCACTGTGAAATATCATATATACATATATATATATATATATATATAGATAGATAGATAGATAGATAGATAGATAGATAGGTAGATAAATAGATAGATAGATAGAGATAGAGAGAGAGATAGAGAGGATGATTGAAAAGTAATTCCCTATTTTATGTATGAGAGTATAGATTTTCTTTATGAGCAGTTGTGTATATATTTCTGCAAAGTTGCATCATGAAAGGATCCCTTAATTTGGCAGGTGATAAAAGGCGGTTTGGGTCAAGCACTCAGTCACGATGACTTCTTTTTAGGAGAACCATTGACGGCTTCCAAACTGATTCGTCTATTCAATTTCACTGAGAAGACCATATCGTGATATGTCGAACACTGGGATCATCTCCCCAAGCAGATGTTGTCAAGCAGTTACCTCCTTGAAAAACTAATGTATTCATTTAAGACATTAAGTGATGGCTGTGTATGGAAAGAGAAGGATATTCAAAAATGTTGCAAGAATATTAGGAAAAAATATAGAAAGACATTATCGTTGATATAACTACACATGCTAACGAAGGGACGATAGAATTATTACTTTTTTCTAATATTTGTGTTTATTTATTGCTTCAGACATTATTATAGTGGGCACTTTCTATGTGAAATAGATGTTCTGTTTTTATTTATTAAACAATGTGTATTACATTTATCGACCAGCGCATTCAAGGGATCTTAGTAAAGAAAATATATTCTACAGTAGGGATTTAAACTGCGTCCCACTTTGTAGGGCCAAGAAGAATAATACAGCAAGCTAGACTTTTTTTTATTTGTTTTTAAGGAAATAACTTCCACTTCACCCAGATTATTTTCTCGAAAGCCAACTTCTTAACGTAAACAAAGCAATTTCTAAAGAATTAATGCCCCGAGAATTTCAAATTTCCCCATGTCAATCTTCCTTAATATGTTCCCCAGAAATTTCAACTGTTTCTATGTATTCTCTGTTTCTTATAAATATAACTTTTGTTTCTATTTTCTATAGAAATCCGTCGCTACATACGTATTCAGTCAATGGTATTATGTCATATCAATTCTGTTCTGTGCTGAGAGGGTCCAGAATTCAATGATTAGAAGTATCGATATGACATAACAATCCAGTACGCTTTTGTTTGTATCCAAATTTTTACATTTCTTAATACTATGCTTACCTTTTGCGAGCTGTACAAAACAAATCCATCGACTTTGAGTATTTAAAATTATATATTTTTAATCTAGTTCAACCCAAACAAGGCAGTAAAGTCACTAAGACACAAGCGGTTAGTGGGTGTGGAAGAATTAGAAAGCATATATATTACTAAGGAATGAGAACAAAAAAAAGAGTAATCAGGAACAGAGTAGATCGCGATTGACGTTGCATTTAAAGTTTTGAAAATAAAAGTCAACAGAAAAGCATGGAACCAGAACAGAATTACGCAAGCGAGAAATGAGAAAGGAAACATTTAGCATAGAACTTACGGTTACATCTAGCCAATTCAACTGTAAATTGATGAGAACTTGTTGCCAATATTATACAGCGATTTAAATTAATGAAATATAGTCACCATGGCGTAGATCTTCGTTGAACTGTTGCCATCAAAGTAGATTTTTTAAAAGGCGTAGGGAGATAACGTTATGGCTGAAGCCGGGACGTTAGGTCTTCATCTAATATTGCTGACCTTCCATAGACTTTCAATTTCATTTCCTTTCGGCTTTTCTTTCTTAGAACTCAAATTATCTTTCATTTATTTTGTACACACTTTTGTATTTCTTTTTTTTTTCGTGGAGTTTCTTTCTTTGAATAGTCTTCCATTCTAACCAACTATTTCTCATTTTTGTTTTCTTCGTCCTTTATGTCACCATCTTAAAAATCAAATTTTATCCTCCGTCATTTTTTTTTTCTTAAACTTTAAGGGGACAGTGAGATCATTTATTGCCTCCATCAACTCGGACCATTTTACGAATCCTGATAAAACCCATTTTCCCCGAGATTCGTTAGTCCGACTCAAGCACGTCACGCTTACGGACACATCACGTTGAAACACCGGTACTCGTACCAAAGGTAAGAAACATCGATCCTGGTCCATACCTAGATGGGTGACTGCTTGGAAATGCCAGGTACTCTAAACTTGGATGTGCGGCTGGTGTAATGAATAACGGCTCGGAATTTGGAATAGAGAGTCGAGTTCTAATTACAGTCGAGTTTGTTATAATCACTTACGCGTAAATACCGTTAGGAAAATGTGGGACTACAACTCTTTTCTCCATCGCTATGATTTAATTAGGAAGGCTTGCATCAGTAAGAAATTATCTCCAAAAGCTTCTTACAATCTAATCATATTTTATGGCTTTAAATAACCTGTAAAAAGCTCGATAAGCTGTAAAAAGAAGAATCAATCCATTAATCAAGAACTTCACACCTTCGAAATCCTTATTCACACATCCACGAAAAGACATGCATCGTAACTAAAAATTTAACAATTTCAAAGATTGATGATAATCTCGATTTTTTGGTGTCAATAATCGCAACTATTGTAAGAGTTAACCAAAAACCTGTCCCCTTCAATTTTCTCACTTCAACCTTCCATTTCAGTGTTCTCTGTAAATCCTTTGTTCACTTAACGCCCTACGTTCCATCGTCTACGCCATGGATATATTTTTGTGCGTTATCGCTTGTACATGTGTCGGTGTGATCTTGTTTTTCTAACACGACTGGTTTCTGCACGTGTGTGGTTGTCTGATGTTAACAAGGTACCTTAATGCATTTCTTGTTTATGCTTCTCTTGCTCTCTCAGTGTCAGCTATTCTTAAAGCTTCCTTCTCTCATTATATGTCTCCCGAAACATCTGATGTCTAATTGTGACGGAATGGAATCCTTTCTCTTGAGTTTCTTTTCGCAAAACATCCTCGTTTTCCATTTATTCTGTCTGTGATATTCTCATTATCACCCAATAGAACCACTCCTGCCTAGCTTTAAGTTTCTTCAGGAAGTAACCAGCATTCGATTCCATATAGAATATTATTTAATTCACAGGAATGCTGCACGTCTTTTTGGTTTCTGTGAACATTTTTTCATCGATTAATATCTTGCCTTGAGGATGTGCGTTTTGATGTAAAGAATAACGTCTCGGATCGAGAAATTGGAGAGATCCAATTCCAGTTTGGTTCGTTATATTAACTTACAGGGAAATAGTAGAATAGACTGGGTCTAAAGCAGAAAGAAACAGCCATCTCCTTGTGCCTAATCAGTCCTAATTCGAAAGAGATATGATAGTTAGACATTTTCATGACGGTCGTCCTCGAGTATAGAATCCAGAGGTTGGCAGTGAATATTTCGGAGACAGTAGGAAAGCGTAGTGCAGGTTCGCAGTGGATATCGCAGGAAGGTAGCAGAGCGTAGTTCTTCCGTCTGTCATGTTCGCCGGACGAGTTTCCTCTGGTCCTTCCGGTGAGAAAACAAAGATGGCCGCCTTTATACACGACGGATACAATGTTCAGCGGCTTCTGATTGGTCAACCTTCTATTGGTCGACTATAAAGGGAAATAAGTCATTTTGACTCGCTCACTAGTTATATGTAATATGCACAAAAAACCGTAACAATGATCACCCAACCGTGTATCACGTATGTCACTTAACTGACTGATCGAATTCCAGTCGCGTTCGTTGCAATCAGTTACACGCAAATGCCCTATGTGTCTAATAGTAGGACAGAGTGTGTCCTATAGCTTTAGTTGGCAACCATTCTAACGCAGAAAGAAACGACAGCCTACTGCGGGAATATCTTCTGCCTAATCAGTCAGGAATCGGAATAGACATGATCGTTCAAATGTCTATCATGCACATAACTGACTGACTGAATAAGTTGCCCAGTTTTTGAATACCATCTTTGGCTCTTCGATGCACTTTAGGGATCCTTGGAATTTCAATTTTTCTATATTACCCGAATGGTTAAATTTTTCCTGCCTTGTTGTCATTTCGATTCCAAGGAGTTAAGTACCACCTTGGCATGTCCCTTTACCGCGAAATCATACATTCTATCTTCATAGAGACAATGGTTCGTCCCGTCGTTTCATTTACATCGATAATCTTGTCTAATATTTTTTTTTTAAATTAGAGTCGAATGTCAGAAAAGACGCAATCAGCAATCAACTTTATCGCAAAAGCATCTTTTCTCTGGCGCTAACTTAAATAATCGACATAATACGTCGTTGACCTAAAACGATTTTATCTTTGTGTTTTTTTTTTTATTTTATTTTATTTTTTACCAGTATCTAGGTCACTGGGTTTCAAACGACAAAAAAAAATGCTTCGCTATTGTTTGTTTTGCTGCCAACACACTCAATAATTTTCCTCGGGGCAATGTCCAGATATTTTTTTTTTTATCGAAAACAAGACAATCAGAGTGAATATTGATTGAACAGAATAAATCAGTAATTTCAAAGATCGTTTTGAGATTACCGCTATAGAATACATTATTTCCCTAGCTATTTACTGAGATTATCGTTGTGCATCACTGAAAAAATTGACAGAACGAAGATTGTATTGTGCCAAGAAACTTGGTTCACTGTGCCGTGCTAGACAATTTTTCCCTCCAGAATATATCGGGTATATCTATAAGTCTACCATTTGTCCATGCTTATAATATTGCTGCCAAACATGGCCCGGTGTTCCTGTTATATATCTAGAACTCCTTGATAAAATCCAAAGAAGAATGAGCAATATTATTGGTCCTGACCTGGCGTCACGGCTTCAGTCATTTTATCAACTCCGTAAAATTACCTCCCCGTGCCTTTTCTATAAATACTTCCATGGTAACTGTTCGAATGAGTTCTTCACTATGGTACCATGACTTTAAGCGCAATACTAGACAGGCAATTAGATCTAAGCAATTAAAAGTTTTATGAGCTAGATGTAACCGTAGGTTCTATGCTAACGGTATCTTTTCTCGCACTTATCGCTTGTGAAATTATTCCAATTCCATGCTTCCCAGTCAATTGTAATGTTCAAAAATATAAAGACAATTTTAATCGCTATCTAATGTCCTCTTGATTACACTTCTTTTGTTCACGCTCCTTAGTAATGTTTCTGTTTTCTAGTTCTTCACCCAGTAACTTATTGTGTCATATTGGTTTTAGTGCCTTGCTTGGGGTGAACTAGATTAAAAAATATATGAATTCTACCCAGAAAATCAGTTTTTGACATCCTGGTTTTTACATATGTGATCAAACTCTGATCTTTGGTGTTAGAATATGCGCAGTTACCTGACGACATGCGGAATAATGATCCTTAAATTATTAAACCTGGAACAACGAAATAGAAAATAATGAATTCAGTAAATGTAAAAAAATAGAAAAGGATGGCTCTTTTTAACAGACTTATTCAATTTTTATAGCGAGATGATCCTGAGGGAATTAGAAGACCTACCATAATTTATTGCTGGCGGACACGATCTTAACAGCATGAAATATTCTGATCCTTGAGCGAAGACACTAAAAAAGTAAAAGAAACGGCAGCAACTAAATGAGGTAGTAAAAAATAATGAGAAGAAAGGGCTTACCATCAACTGCAAGAAGAGAGAACGTTTGGCTATCGGCAAGATGTACATCCCAATATACAAACTACGAATTGAAAAGTACGAACATTTAAAAAGCTGGAAAGTGATTTAACAATGGACGGAAAATGCGAAGTCGCACTGGATTAGATTAGCAATGTCTGAAGAAAAAAGAACATATTCTTTTAGAAGCAAAGAAAACGGGTAGTGAACTCTTATGTAATATTCGTCCTTCTATAGAGACATCTCCTTACAGGTGAAGAAGAGACTAGAAACAAAAGAAATGTGATTCTACAGACGAATGCTGAGAATACCATGGGCCGAATATGCGATCAATGAGGGAGATTTAATGACGATGGTAGCAGAAAGGATGCTTATACGTAGAATCAGAAAGAAATGATCTAAATTTCTGGGATCATTACAGAGGAATGAGGGCTTGAGGAATTCGATACTCACAGAATATACTGAACGTAACGTGGACAGAAATTTACAGCGAATAACCGACTTAACGCGCTTGTGTAAGTAGATAGCTGAACAACGGAAATGAGAGGGAAAGTAAAAAAAGAAATAAAATAAGTATCAAAACATACATATGATAGGAAGTTGTAAAGAGCCTTGATCGCCTACATCTTCAAGACACAACACATAGAAAGAAAAATTAGTAGTAGACTAACTATAGACTAATAAGTATAATCTACAATTAGATGGGACGCTAAGTACTCAACTATCATCTGTTATTTAGCTTGTCATTAAGCTTGCTATATTTTGTATCAATTTTATGCTAATTTTTAAAACTTTTTCTTCGGCGAATCGTCTATTGTTATTCGTTCTTTGTTTGTCGTTTTGTTTCTATTTTTGAAGACTTTTCATTCGTTTCATGTTCTGACAGTGGTATTCTCAACATCCTATTGTATCAGCACATTTCTGCCAGCTCCAGTCTTCTATTCGTCTGAGAGGAAATCATCCAACATATACTGCCATATAGATGTATTGGCATTACACAAGAGTTCAGCTCTGTCTTACTAACATATATTTCCTGTTCCATAGTATTTAACATAGTTTTTAGAAACTACCATTTGCTATTATAATGTACTTCTCATTTCGGTGTCGTATATTCTATCCATGATTTAAAACAGAAATTTGACAATTCAACTTCTTTACCTGTTTGATGCTGACATCTCCAGATCACAGGCTTTTTCTCTCTCTCTTACTGACAGCTATGTATTCCGTCTTACTGCAATTGACGCTTAATCCTTTTTTCCCCGCTTACATTATTACCTTATCTAGGGGGTCGTACTGTGCTCTTTCTCTATCTGTCATGGTGTATCTACGAGTCTTTTATTAAGTTTGTGTCCATCAATAGTAATTTCCGATAGTTATCTTAGGACTGCTTTGCTGTAGGATTTTATAATTAATTTAACCGCATTATTATCTTTTGTTTATTCACATAAAATAATAAAAGAAGGCAAAATATATCTACAAAAAAATGATCCGCACTTTCGCCATGATATATCGTTTGTTGTAATACTTCCTGTACATCCGTGCTTATAGGGTCAACTACTGTGGGCACATAATAGAAATTTGAGCTTGAGTTTTGATGCTGCTGTTACAGGGTAAACAGGATAGATCCGCTACAAGTGTGCACCAGGTAGGAACAAACAACAAACGATTGCGGCTTTATATGCCCCTCACCTTTATGCGCATATATTTTTCAGGTATTTTCCGGTTTACAAGACGCTGCGGCTTAGGAGACGCACCCTAATATTGGAAAGAAATTGTCATTCTCATACAACAACACATTCACAATGCGGCCCTCACATATTGGCGCCACGTATTGCTTACATTAATCACTCGTCCGATGTTGTTTGTATGGCAATGACATGCTAGTTGGTGTTTAGTAAATATACTAGACATCTTTCATTGTCGAAGGGTTGTTTTAAATCGTTTTGATGAACTCGCAATGGGTGATAATTTCTACGACCAAAAAAGCTTGTGATAAGTGTGATAGTCTGGTGGTAACCGATAATTTCACAACATAAGAGTGTGAGCTAACCTACACCATCAAGATCAATAACAGAAGGGCTCCCACCGCTGCTAGTAAACAGTGCATGTTTAAGCTTGTGGCTCGGCTCCTGGAAGGTTTATAATCTTGGAAATATTTGTAACAGCTAAGTACTGAGGTTACATCATATAAAAAGCTGAATTAGATAGATAACATTATAGTGTAATGTCTCAACATAAAAATCAACGTCCGTATCAGTCAAGACAATTAAGTGAGTGTCCAAGCTCACTTGGGACTGGACTTTGCCTTACATTCGTCGTCGAATAGCACACTTATTTTCAGGGTATTACTTAAGGAAAAATGCGTCTTGCAAGCCGGAAAATACGGTACATCAACAGATATATTACATTGGTTCGATCAAGGTCTAAATGACAAAACGCGTCACACATTTTTTTCTACTTTGTTATTAATTTTCATAACATTGTTCTGATATATAAAAATTACCTCATACCTGAAAATATATATATATATATATATATATATATATATATATATATATGTGTGTGTGTGTGTGTGTGTGTGTGTGTGTGTGTGTGTGTGTGTGTCAGCGAGAGAGGGAGAGAGAGTGTGTGATTAAAACGAAAGATAACCAACGGGTGCTTCTTATATGTAGATTTAATAGGCCGATTAATAAAATGAGTGATAAAAGGCTTTCATTTCTTGTCAAAATAAAGACAAACATTTTTTTTATTGTTATATTTAAGCTTTCCTAGCTCACATGAGACATCCTCAGAGTGGGTATCTTTGTTTCATTTTAGTATAACCACGCTGAGGATGGCTCATGTGAGCCAAAAGCTTAGAACCAACTTAATTTTAAAAAATATCAACATGTTGGACAATTTTTTTATTATTTTCACACCTATATTAAAGCAAACATACGAAGTTTAAACTTTTATGATCAGACATAATAGACATTCATTTATATTTAACAATATACATTTAAATAATGATCTGCTGCCCCAATACTACATATATATATATATATATATTAAAGACATTTTTATGTTTAACGTTCTTTTTTAGAGATACAAGTATTTAAGTAAATGCTCAGTTTATAATAAACAGTATTAAATAACATTTACCGGCCTGAATGTCCGAGAAATTTTCATAGAAAATATTCGTCCTTTGACAGGATTCGAACCTGCATCCTATACGGAACCGTCATTTACGCTGATGTGCCTTACCGATCGGCCACAAAGGAGCGTTCGGTAGACAAGGTCGAATTTACTGCTTATAAACTTCAATCTTCTTTCAGATTCTTTAATTTAAATTCGAAACGATCCACATTCTCAAAGAACAGTCTGACATAACAGGTAAGTAATGACAAGAAATATAAGTGAAAAGTGTGTGTATATAAATATAAACAAATATATATATGTATAATTATTTATATATTATATGCGCGGTACTTATTAGAAAGCGCTCAATATCAGAGATAGAGCTAACATATTTGGTTGGATAGATGTGAGTTTGTGACCCTGGGTTTCACACTTTAGCGATCGTCAGACATATATATATATATATATATATATATATATATATATATATATATATATATATATATACTTGTTCTTTTATCTTAATATGTCACCAATCAATTCTTGCGGTCTTCTAAATAAAGTATCTTAAAAGTTCTGACACTACATTAACATAATATCTGGGATAAAGTTTAGTGACAAATGTCTTATTAAATCTTGTATATCTTTTATCATGTTTTTACGTATTTTCATTTTTTTTTTTAGCTGCATAGGGGGAGGCCCACAGCAGAGTAAATCATTTTCCCCTGAACAAATCAGTCCAATGTTGTATAAGATGTGTTTAACGATTTACAAAATATCAGTTGGCACCTCGCCAAAATTCCAGGAGTTGATGGTGCAGTACGTAAACGAATCTCTTTTGCCGCCTTTCCTCAACCAATTAGCATCCACCATTGCCATAATCAACTGAACACACTCGTTATTACATCACTTCCATCAATAATAGAAACAGCTAGATCACCGTGAACCCTACAATTTGCCCTATGGAGACTATCAATTGAATATACCTGTATAGACCTCAAACGTAACCCAACCCCTCAAATTCCTCCATAAGTAACCGATGCAATCAGTGATTGATTTACTAACTACTGCAGAAAACCGGTTTTATCAGCATTCTCATCTCGATTAGCGCTTGGAAATATAAAAGCCTTTATAAACATTCTCCAATGTAAAAGCCTTTATAAACATTCGCCAATGTAATGAATAAATGGCAGCTTTTTCGGTGATGCGACTACGTTACATTATAAGAGGATCAACGAGCTTGATACACAGACCGCTTAAATAAAGAAAAATTCGTCGTAAGGGAATGGAAACTAATTTTGTTTGGTTTAAAGTGCGTCTTCTATTTTTTTTAATCAATACAACAGGACGCGAACATTTCTGTTAAGCCGAGGCTTGATCGTTACTCATGCAACTATGAGATCAGTTGCTGTTCGATATAAACCGATGCTCTTTCAGAAATTTGGTCAATCATCCCTACCCCGATAAGTCAATATGTCCGCTGCCTAAGAATAGAAATAAGTGCATTCATTTCACTCAATAGATTTCAACATAATCTACCTTGTCAACGCACTTAATTCCGTGGTGAATAATAAACATAGCTCAAACTAAATAAAGTGAATCATTCATAACAATCATCATCATTTATTCAGTTAGCGTATATTGCGCCTCTGTGGTAAGCACTCCCCTCTATTGCTATTGGGGTTCATGGTGACATTCAAGGCAAAATAGTGCAATGGCTCGCTAGTTCCTTTTGCACCGGAGATATTGACGTTACCCCGTTCCTCTTCTCAGAATCCCTTTCTTACCGCTGGTAAAGACGTCAGCCTGTGAAGCGCAGCTCATACGCCCCGTCTGGTTACTGGCCGATAGCCGCTTGTCACTTGTTGATTTGAGAGAGGGGCCCCGCTTCTCCGCCCAGGTTTGGAAACCATTCCGACTACACTCACACGGTTTAGTCGGCAGGTTGGTGCCTTTGACCGGGGGAGTGACCAACACTGTGCCAATGCTACTTCTTGGTGCCACGTGTGACATTTGGATGTAGTCCGTAGACCAGTATATTTCCGCATCCCCTAAGTAAAGTGTCGACTGATTCGCTGCAATGTTACTAGCACTGACAATACACCCCATACACCATAACAATACGGTATATGCCTTTATCAGCATGTTCATTTTTCAGACTGTTGATCACGCTAGATAATGCCTTCTGTCCCAGAATCTATATCTAAAGCATAGTTGCAATATAAACCAGAGGAAGGCTTTGTCGGTGTTGAACAAACAAATATTCCTGAGCAGGCTTCTGCTACAGGGAACGGCTAGTTGCCCTTATAGACAAATATATTCGCATAAGAGCGGATCGCCATTATTATTATCTTTATGAAGCTATGAAATTAGTGAACCATTCACATAAAGTTAAAAAAAAACGTATATAATATTTATTGGGTGAGAACCTTATGCCATTGCAGAACGTGTGGAATTATTTAATGTCGAAATCTGCTTCCTATCTTACTTGAATCTATTAAGAATATCTGCATGAAATCAGATATCAGACTGTTGTGCACATTGGCCTTCTCAATTTTTCTCTACGCCTACGAATGTGTTAAATAAATTTTTTAACAGAAACAATGCATGCGAGTAAGTATATTGTCGTAGATATAGTAAATATCATAGAC
Source organism: Acanthosepion pharaonis (assembly GCA_903632075.3). Classification (NCBI taxonomy): domain Eukaryota; kingdom Metazoa; phylum Mollusca; class Cephalopoda; order Sepiida; family Sepiidae; genus Acanthosepion; species Acanthosepion pharaonis. Next base: position 2,912,823 of record CAHIKZ030002290.1, on the reverse strand, counting down.
TGTAAATTTTGTTGGGTGTTAGAATAGGTCCATTTTATTTTTACGAACGAAATGACCAGGTCACGTTATAGATTGAAACATAAAGAACCCATTTATTCGAGCTATATCATTTAGAATATTAACTTCATCTGTAACATTTTAGATTCAGCCTAGCCGGAATTATTCGACTTTTATAGTGAAGCGATTCTGAGAGAATTAGAAATCTTAACAAGATTCATTATTGGCGCCCCCACAATCTTAACAACACACGAAATGCAGTAGCCGCAGTGTTGATAACAGATAAAGAAAGCAAACTAAATGGAGACCTACATAGTTAGGAAAATAAAGCGAGAAGGAAGGATCAGTTGTAAGAAGATAGAATGTAGAGTTGTCAGCAAGAGGAACAACCCAAGATTTGAAATACGAATTATAGACACTATTATCGAGTGAGTCATTTAGTTATGTGTAATGCGTGATACATGACTGACGAGGCAGATTTTTTCTCGCAAGAGGTTGCCATTTTTTCTGCGGTAGACCAGTTGCCATCCGAGGCTATTTACCTATATCTGGAAGGAGAAGAAGAGGATTCATACCTTTCCCAAGGGTATTAGCACGTAAGTTAACGTAATGGATTCGACTGGAATTCGAAATCGGTTCTCCAATTCCTTAATCTGAGCCGTTATCAATTACTCCACCATGCCTCCATCGAGTACAAAATTTAAATATCTAGCCAGTGTATTACTGAAAGATGCAATACTCAAACCCTAAGGCGCATTGAGATAGCAAAATATGCCTTCGAAAATGTTGTGGGGCTCTCCCCTCTTTACATAAGATGGACTCGTCCAAATTATACTTATACTGACAGAGAGAATACTTGCTGTTGAGCTACGTCGAGGTACAGTCTCGACGTCTGTCGAACTCTTTGTTTTGCCAGAGAACCCGGACGAAGCTTTGCCGAAGGGCAAGGTTTCGTCCGGGGAGGTAGACAGACTTTGAACCCGTCTAGGCGGGTTCAAAGGGTACATTTTTTGGCTGAGCCTACGAGCTCGGGGAAACCCACTTTAAACTAGGCCTTGTGCCACATATATTCCTCGTGGTTGGGATATTAAATACTGAGATACGCCGAGATACAGTCTCGACGTCTGTCGAACTCTCCGCTTTGGCAGAGAGGAACACGGACGAAGCTTTGCCGAAGACCAAAGTTTCGTCCGGGAACGTATACAGGTCCTGACCCCGTCTAGGCGAGGGGTCAAAGGGTATATTTTTGGCCGTGCCGATGTGCTCGGAGAAACCCACTTTAAACTCGGCCTTGTGCCACATATGTTCCTCGTGGGTGGGATATTAAATAGAGAGATATGTAGAGATACGTTGAGATACGTGGAGATACGCTGAGATACGTTGAGACAGGTTGAGAGATACGGAGACAGACACAGGGTGTACTCAGAGAGTTATACAAGAGTCCAGAGAGAGAGAGAGAGAGAGAGAGATGATTACGGCTTTACTTACAGAGACTTGTACATATACTTTCTACTAACCGGCATTCCTGGACTACTAATCTTCATTTCAAGTCTGTATTCTTACGTTAATACACTTATTTTTCTATCTCAATTTCTGGCGTTGTTTATTTATTTGTACAGGATTCCATTCCCGGAATCCACAACAGAAAAATTAAGTAAAGTATTAAAAATCATGAAAATTTCGTTAGAAACAAAGACAAAATTACTCGACTTTTATATAATATCGGTCCTTTTATGTAGTAGTGAATTCTGAATCCACAGAAGTGTCGTTCTACAGAAGGAAGCGGAGAGCACGATGATTTGAACATCAACTAACCTATGGAGAAAATGGAAAAAAATTGACACTTATGCTTAGAATCAGAAAGCGAAAATTGAAATGTCCTTAGTGCATTATGAGGAAAGAAGGCTTGGAATAGTTAACACTCACAGATAACATTTACGTCAAGAAAGACAGAAGAAAACAGCAAATAACCTACTTAACGGGCTTGTACAAATTGTTAGCAGAACAGAAATTAGTAGAGATAATAAAAAGACAAATATTGTTAAAATCTAAATTGGACAGGAATCAGTGGCGAACCATGATCGCATAGGTCCTGGAGTTCCAGGGCATGTAAAGAAAAGACTGGGATCAGGTAAAAGGAGTAACAAATATATATTTACTACTTTCATACTGAATGTATATTCATCATTTTTATACATTAAACAAATGTGCTAAGAGGTTTATAGAAGAACAAATAGGTAGCTCACTATCCCTTTTCCCATTCACCCTTGTTTCAAATATGAAAATAATGTATTCAATTATGCTGATCAGAAAAACATTCAATCTTCCGCATGCTGCCTTATTAGCATAAATTTTAGTTTTACTTTTACTTTCACTTTAACTTCCAAATATTATTTCTTCTACTACTGGGTGTGTTTATTTACTTGACAAATACAATTCGTTTTCTTCGTGGCATTTTATTTTTATTCTGTTGCATCCTTCTTTCCACCCTGCATTCAGTCAACTTTTGGACTTTAATTTTCAACGAACATTTCCTATTTTTCTCTTTATTTTTCTTATTTTTCATCTATCAAAATTATTTCATTTTACATATCTTTGTATATATTAGTGTTTATTTCTTAACTGCATCTTAGGAAAAATTTATCTTCTATTTATTTATTTATTTATTTACATTTATTATTTATTTTCCCATTTCAAATTTTCATAATTCTTTATCTGTGACTTCTTGAATTCTTTTTTCATTCTTTGGTTGAATTTATTTACTACCTTCTCGTTTCTTTCATTTCTGGATACATTTTCCTTTCTTTCAGTCTTTCTTTTTTTTTTTTCTTTCATTCTTCATCATTCCTTTATTTATTATTTATTTTGTCATGCATCTATTACTTAGGCTCTTGTGTCTTTTTCTTTAGTCTCTTCTTTTTGTTTAGATCTTTCCTTTCTCGTCCATTTTCTTCTTATTTTTACGTTAGCCTCTTTTCTTCTTTACATCTTTCTTTTTACTTCTTTCTTCTTCTTCTTCTTCTTCTGCTGCTTTTTTTTTTTTCTTTCTTCTTCTTTCTTTTTTTTATTTATTTTTTCTTCTTTATTATCTTTTCTTCATCTTCCTATTCACCTGCTTTTTTTTTTCTTTTTTCTTCTTTTTATTTACCTCATCCATTCTTCTTCTTCTTCTTCCTTATTTCTTGCAATTCTTCACACTCTTCTTCTTAACTTTTCATTCTTCTTCAAAATCATCCCCTCTTCCATTCTTTCCTATTTATTTTCTTCTTTTCTTCTTCTTCTTCTTGTTCTTCTTCTTCTTTTCTTCTTCTTCATTAGTTCTTCTTCTTCTTCCATTCTTGTTCTTCTTTTTTCTTCTTCTTCTTCTTCTTCTTCTACCTAATCCCATTCTTCCTCTTCCCCTCTTCCATTCTTCTTCCATCCCCTCTTCTTCTTCTTCTTCTTCTTCTTCTTCTTCTTCTTCTTCTTCTTCTTCTTCTTCTTCTCTACCTAATCCATTCTTCCTCTTCCCCTCTTCCATTCTTCTTCCACTTCTTGAAACTTCTTCTTCTTCTTTTCTTCTTCTTCTTCTCTACCTAATCCATTCTTCCTCTTCCCCTCTTCCATTCTTCTTCCACTTCTTGAAACTTCTTCTTCTTCTTCTTCTTCTTCTTCTTCTTCCATTCTTCTTCCCTTCTTGAAACTTCTTCTTCTTCTTCTTCCTACTTTCTTCTTCTTCTTCTTCTTCTTCTTCTTCTTCTTCCATTTCTTCTTCTTCTTCTTCTTCTAATCCATTCTTCTTCCTCTTCCCCTCTTCCATTCTTCTTCCATGCTTCTTCTTTTCTTCTTCATTCTTCTCTACCTATTCATTCTTCTTCTTCTTCTTCTTCTTCTTTCTTCTTCCACTTCTTGGAATCCATTCTTTTCTTCTTCTTCTTCTTGAAACTTCTTCCATTCTTCTTCTTCTTCTTCTTCTTCTTCTTCTTCTTCTTCTTTTCTTCTTCTTCTTCTTCTCTACTTTCCATTCTTCTTCCCCTCTTCTTCTTCTTCTTCTTCTTCTTCTTCTTCTTCTTCTTCTTCTTTTCTTCTTCTCTCCATTCTTCCTTTCCCCTCTTCCATTCTTCTTCCACTTCTTTTCTTTTCTTCTTCTTCTTCTACCTAATCCATTCTTCCTCTTCCCTCTTCCATTCTTCTTCCTTTTCTTCTTCTTCTTTTTCTTCTTCTCTAAATCCATTCTTCCTCTTCCCTTTCCATTCTTCTTCTTCTTCTTCTTCTTCTTCTTTTCTTCTTCTCTACCTAATCCATTCTTCCTCTTCCCCTCTTCCATTCTTCTTCCACTTCTTGAAACTTCTCTTCTTCTTCTTCCCTTCTTCCTTTCCATTTTTACCTTCCATTCTTCCTCTTCCCTCTTCATTCTTCTTCTTCTTCTTCTTCTTCTTTCTTCTTCTTCTTCTAATCCATTTCTTCTTCCCCTCTTCATCTTCTTCCACTTCTTCTTCTTCTTCTTTTCTTCTTCTCTACTAATCCATTCTTTGTTTTCTTCTTCTTCTTCTTCTTCTTCTAATCCATTCTTCCTCTTCCCCTCTTCCATTCTTCTTCTTCTTCTTGAAACTTCTTCTTCTTCTTCTTCTCTACCTAATCCATTCTTCCTCTTCCCCTCTTCCATTCTTCTTCCACTTCTTCTTCTTCTTCTTTTCTTCTTCTTCTTCTACCTAATCCATTCTTCCTCTTCCCCTCTTCCATTCTTCTTCCACTTCTTCTTCTTCTTCTTCACTTCTCTACCTAATCCATTTTCCTCTTCCCCTCTTCCATTCTTTTCCACTTCTTGAAACTTCTTCTTCTTCTTCTTCTTCTTCTTCTTCTACCTAATCCATTCTTCCTCTTCCCCTCTTCCATTCTTCTTCACTTCTTGAAACTTCTTCTTTTCTTCTTCTTTTCTTAATCTTCTTCTCTACCCCTCTTATTCCTCTTCTTTTCCTTCTTCTTCTTCTTCTTCTTCTCTACCTAATCTTCTTCCCTTCTTCCATTCTTCTTCTTCTTCTTCTTCTTCTTCTTCCATTCTTCTTCTTCTCTACCTAATCCATTCTTCTTCCCTTTCTTCTTCCACTTCTTCTTCTTCTTCTTCTTCTTCTTCTTCTTCCTAATCATTCTTCCTCTTCCCCTCTTCCATTCTTCTTCCACTTCTTGAAACTTCTTCTTTTCTTCTTCTTCTTCTTCTCTTCTACCTAATCCATTCTTCCTCTTCCTCTTCCTTCTTCTTCTTGAAACTTCTTCTTCTTCTTCTTCTTCTCTACCTAATCCATTCTTCCTCTTCCCCTCTTCCATTCTTCTTCCACTTCTTGAAACTTCTTCTTCTTCTTCTTCTTCTTCTTCTTCTTCTTCTTCTTCTTCTTCTTCTTCTTAATCCATTCTTCCTCTTCCCCTCTTCCATTCTTCTTCCATCTTGAAACTTCTTCTTTTCTTCTTCTTCTTCTTCTTCTTCCTCTCCTCTTCTTCTTCTTCACCTCTTCTTCATTCTTCCTCTTCCCCTTCTTCTTCTTCTTCTTCTTTTCTTCTTCTTTCTTTTTTCTTCTTCCCCTAATCCATTCTTCCTTCTTCCCTTCTTCCATTCTTCTTCCACTTCTTAAACTTCTTCTTCTTCTACCTAATCTTCTTCTTCCTTCTTCCCCTTCATTCTTCCTCTTCCCTCTTCCATTCTTCTTCCTTCTTCTTCTTCTTCTTCTTCTTCTTCTTCTCTTTTCCTCTTCCATTCCTCTTCCCCTCTTCTTCCATTCTTCATTCCTCTTCCCTTTGAAACTTCATTCTTCTTCCATTCTTCTTCTTCTTCTTCTTCTTCTTCTTCTCTACCTAATCCATTCTTCCTCTTCCCTTTTTCTCTTCCATTCTTCTTCCATTCTTTTCTTCTTCTTCTTCTCTACCCTAATCATTCTTCCTCTTCCCTCTTCAAAACTTCTTCTTCTTCTTCTTCTTTTCTTCTTCTTCTTCTTCTCTACCTTCCATTCTTCTTTTCTTCCCTTCTTCTTCCCTTCTTGAAACATTCTTTTCTTCTTCTTCTTCTTCCTTCTTCTTCCCCTCTTCTTCTTCTTCTTCTTCTTCTTCTTCTTCTTCTTCTTCTTCTCTTCTAAATCCATTCTTCTTCCTCTTCCCCTCTTCCATTCTTCTTCCTTCTTGAAACTTCTTCTTTTCTTCTTCTTCTTCTCTACCTAATCCATTCTTCCTCTTCCCCTCTTCCATTCTTCCCACTTCTTGAAACTTCTTCTTTCTTTCTTCTTCTTCTTCCTATAATCCATTCTTCTTCTTCTTCTCTACCTTCCATTCTTCCTTCCCTCTTCTTGAAACTTCTTCTTTTCTTCTTCTTCTTCTTCCATTCTTCTTCCCCTCTTCTTCTTCTTCCACTTCTTGAAACTTCTTCTTCTTCTTCTACAACTTCTTCTCTACTTAATCCATTCTTCCTCTTCCTTCCATTCTTTCTTCCATTCTTCTTTTTCTTCTTCTTCTTCTCTACCTAATTTCTTCCTCTTCCCCTCTTCCATTCTTCTTCCACTTCTTGAAACTTCTTCTTCTTCTTCTTCTTCTTCTTCCTTTCCCCCTCTTCTTCCTCTTCCCCTTTCTTCTTCCACTTCTTGAAATTCTTCCTCTTTTCTTCTTCTTCTTCTCTTCTTTATCCTAATTTCTTCCTCTTCCCTTCTCTTCCAATCTTCTTCCTTCTTCTTTCGTTCTTCTTCTTCTTCTTCTTCTTCTCTACCTTCCATTCTTCCTCTTCCCCTCTTCCATTCTTCTTCCACTTCTTAGAAACTTCTTCTTTTCTTCTTCTTCTTCTCTACCTAATCCATTCTTCCTTTCCCTCTTCATTCTTCTTCCCTTCTTGAAACTTCTTCTTCTTCTTCTTCTTCTATCTCATCATTCTTCCTCTTCCCTCTTCTTCTTCTTCCACTTCTTGAAACTTCTTCTTTTTCTTCTTCTTAATCTTCTTCCTCTTCCCCTCTTCCATTCTTCTTCCCACTTCTTTTCTTTTCTTCTTCTTCTCTACTAATCCATTCTTCTCTTCCCCCTCTTCATTCTTCTTCCCACTTCTTTTTTCTTCTCTTAATCTTCTTCTTCTTCTTTCCATTCTTCCTCTTCCCCTCTTCCATTCTTCTTCATTCTTCCTCTCTTCTTCTTTTCTTCTTCTACCCTTTTTCCTTTCCCCTCTTCCATTCTTCTTCCCTTCTTGAACTTCTTCTTCTTCTTCTTCTCTACCTAATCCATTCTTCCCCCTCTTCTTCTTCTTCCTTCTTTGTTCTTTCTTCTTCTTCTTCTCTACCTAATCCATTCTTCCTCTTCCCCTCTTCCATTCTTCTTCCTTCTTGAAACTTCTTCTTTCTTCTTCTTCTCTACCTAATCCATTCTTCCTCTTCCCCTCTTCCATTTTCTTGAAACTTCTTCTTTTCTTCTTCTTCTACCTAATCCATTCTTCTTCCTCTTCTTCCCTCTTCTTCCCCTTCTTCTTCCTTCTTCATAATCTTTCTTCTTCTTCTTCTTCTTCTTCTTCTACTAATCCATTCTTCCTTTCCCCTCTTCCATTCTTCTTCCTTCTTGAAACTTCTTCTTTTTCTTCTTCTTCTCTACCTAATCCATTCTTCCTCTTTTCCATTCTTCTTCCACTTCTTGACTTTTCTTCTTCTTCTTCTTCTTCTCTACCTAATCCATTCTTCCTCTTCCCCTCTTCCATTTCTTCTTCCACTTCTTCTTCTTCTTCTTCTTTCTTCTTCTTCTTCTCTACCTAATCCATTCTTCCTCTTCCCTCTTTTCTTCTTCCACTTCTTCTTCTTCTTCTTTTCTTCTTCTTCTTCTCTACCTAATCCATTCTTCCTCTTCCCTCTTCCATTCTTCTTCCATTCTTCTTCTTCTTTTTCTTCTTCTTCTTCTCTACCTAATCTTCTTCCTCTTCCCCTCTTCCAATTTCTTTCTTCCTTTTGAAACTTTTCTTTTCTTTCTTCTTCTTCTCTACCTAATCCATTCTTCCTCTTCCCCTCTTCCATTCTTCTTCCACTTCTTGAAACTTCTTCTTTTCTTCTTCTTCTTCTCTACCTAATCCATTCTTCCTCTTCCCCTCTTCCATTCTTCTTCCACTTCTTGAAACTTCTTCTTCTTCTTCTTCTCTACCTAATCCATTCTTCCTCTTCCCCTCTTCCATTCTTCTTCCCTTCTTTTTTCTTCTTCTTCTTCTTCTTACCTAATCTTCCTCTTCCCCTCTTCCATTCTTCTTCTTCCATTCTTCTTCTTCTTCTTCTTCTTCTTCTTCTTCCTAATCCATTCTTCCTCTTCCCCTCTTCCATTCTTCTTCCACTTCTTGAAACTTCTTCTTCTTCTTCTTCTACCTAATCCATTTTCCTCTTCCCTTTCCATTCTTCTTCCACTTCTTGAAACTTCTTCTTCTTCTTCTTCTTCTTCTCTACCTAATCCATTCTTCCTCTTCCCCTCTTCCATTCTTCTTCCACTTCTTGAAACTTCTTCTTCTTCTTCTTCTTCTTCTCTACCTAATCCATTCTTCTCTCCCCTCTTCCATTCTTCTTCTTCTTGAAACTTCTTCTTCTTCTTCTTCTTCTTCTTCTTCTTCTCTACCTTTCCATTCTTCCTCTTCCCCTCTTCATTCTTCTTCTTCTTCTTCTTCTTCTTCTTCTTCTTCTTCTTCTCTACCTAATCCATTCTTCCTCTTCCCCTCTTCCATTCTTCTTCCACTTCTTGAAACTTCTTCTTCTTCTTCTTCTCTACCTAATCCATTCTTCCTCTTCCCCTCTTCCATTCTTCTTCCCTTCTTTATTCTTCTTCTTCTCTATTCTTCTTCCCTCTTCCACTTCTTCCAAACTTCTTCCCTCTTCTTCTTCTTCTTCCTCTTCCCCTCTTTTCTTCTTCCAAACTTCTTCTTCTTCTTCCCTCTTCCATTCTTCTTCCACTTCTTCTTTCACTTCACCCTTTTTCTTCTTCTTCTCTATTCTTCCCCTCTTCCCCTCTTCCATTCTTCTTCCTTCTTTCTTCTTCTTCTTCTTCTTCTTTTTTCTAATCCATTCTTCCTCTTTTCTTTTCTTCCACTTCTTTAAACTTTTTCTCTTCTTCTTTTCTTCTTTCTACCTAATCCATTTGATTTCCCCCTCTTCCAAGAACCTTCTTGAAACTTATTTTTGGCTTTCTTCTTTTCTTTATTAGTCATCATTCTTTCATTATTTCTTCATTTTCTTCTTCCCTTCTTCATTCTTCTTTTTCTTCTTCTTCTTCTCTTTGTAATCCATTCTCTTCCCCCTCTTCCATTTTCTTCAAATTCCCTTCTTTTAGTCCCTACTTCATTTTCTTCTTTTCTTCTTCTTCTTCTTCTTCTCAAATCCATTTCTTCAGTTATTTCTTCTTCAAATTCCAGGATCTTCTTCTTCTTATTTTTCAATCTTCTTGCTTCAGTTTTTTATATATTTTCCCTATTGCCTAGTGAGAATTATCTTTGATAATAATCCTTTCATATTAATTTCTTCTTCTTCTTCTTCTTCTTCTTCTTCTTCTTCTTCTTTTCCTTTCTTCTTCTTTTTTCTTCTTTTTTCTTCTTCTTCTTCTTTTCTCTTCTCTACATCCATTCTTTCTTCCCCTTACTCTTTACACTATTTTTCTTCTTTTCCTTCTCTTCTTCTACTACTACTACTTCTTCTTTTTCTTCTTCTTCTTTTTCCCCTTTCTTTTCTTCTTTTTTCTTCTTTTCTTCCACATTCAGCTTTCTACTTTTTTCTTACTCTTTTTTATTCTTCCACTATTCTTCTTCCTTCCATTCTTTTCTTCTTCGTCTTCTTCTTTTCTTAACTTTATTCTTTTTCCTCTTAGTTTTCTTTTTGTTCTTCTTCTTCTTTTTCTGACAGTATTTCAGTTAGTTTATATCTTCATCTTTCCGCCTTTTCCAATCCTTCTTTTACTTTGCTTCTTTCAATCTATTTCTTTCTGTCATTTTTTTCATTCTTTGTTTCTGTCATCCACCACATTTTATTCAGTTTCTTTTTCCTTCTCTTTTTCTCCTAAACTTACTCTTCCCAATCTCACCCTCTGCCTCTATCTCTAGATCTCTAAAAGCGCACTAACTGGCCACCTCCTTGTACACGTTGTTCTCCCCACAAAAAACTGAATACTTATGAAAAAAACTAAAACGGCCCTTTTTAATCGTTTTGCCTTGAAGGCTCCAAAAATTTGCAATGCCTCAGAAAAAAATGGCAACGTTGTTTTTTTTTGTTTTTTTTGTTTTTTTTACCGAAAGCCAAATGAAAATAGATAGCGTGAGTCAGATTTCTTCGTTCGTTCGTTTGCCATATTTTCTCTTTCCTCACCCAGCAGATCTTTTAAGTTGCAGACAAATCTATTCTCATAAATATTACATAAATGCAAATTAAGGAGATCCAGCCTAAAGTCCATTGAAAATAGTTTTTTTTATTTGTTTCTTGGAAAAGTTTGAAGTAACTTTAGTTACAAATGGCAGAAATATCATCATTATCAACAAATTCACTACCATCACCATCAACAGCAAAGAAGACAATATTTTAAATGACATAAACTTGAATTAAGCTTTGCTAGCTAGGATAGATAGATAGATAGATAGATAAATAGATAGATAGATAGATAGATAGATAGATAGATAGATAGATAGATAAAATATAGATAATAGATGAACAGACAGACAGACATATCTCGAGATAGAAACAGCAAGATATATATATATATATATATATATATATATATATATATATTTCATTTCAACCTTTGGAAGTAAAGTCTGATGATCCAGAGCCCTTTAAAAGGGCTGTGGTGAAATAATTTATTACATGGAACCTTAAAGTTGTCTGTTTTTTATCCAAACAAATATATCTACACATATATATATATATATATATATATATATATATATATATATATATATATATATATATATATAGCTAACTAACTATCTCTGCCTGTTTATATCTATTTGTCTATCTCTGCCGGTTCATATCTCTCTCTCTCTCCCTCTCTCTCCCTCTCTCTCTCTCTCTCTCTCTCTCTCTATCTATCTATCTATCTATCATCTATCTATATATATATATATATATATATGTGTGTGTGTGTGTATATATATATATATATAGAGAGAGAGAGATAGATAGATAGATAGATAGATAAATAAATAAATAAATAAATAGATTGATAGATAGATAGATAAATAAAAGCATTTTTCGATATTCTAGGAATGCGCCATAGTAAGAACTATTCTTAATCTTTTAATGACATCTGTGTTCTAATAGGTGTCAGTTTTTTAAACACATCCAGTGATATTGGCATCAGATCACACCATACTTGCCTTCCGGGGTTCGTGTAATTAATTGATAATAGCACTAAGAACTCAAAATATAAGCGAAACATATATATTTGGATAGATGCTTAATATGAAATGGATACTATAAAAGGCAAGGAAATAATTCCTTCGAAAAGAAACTTATTTAGTGTACATATTTTATCATTCTAGTTTATTTGGTTGTTCAATATGTTCCTCCTGTGTTTGTATTTAGTCATGATTAGGAAGTTTTCATTAAACAAACTTTTTGTCAGATTATTTTTGTCAGCGTATTTTTGTTTATTGATTCTGCGCAGAACTGTTGCGCAAATGCTAAAAACATTCGTCGTGTTTACGGAGAATGTACTGTGAATAGTTTTTCGTGAAATGCTGCTACGACGTCACTGGAGATTGATGGCACTCCAGTCAAGACATTATGAGAAAGTAATCCACAGTACATATAGGCACAGAAGATATTCAGCATTAACATAAAATCTCCGTTTATTAAGTGGGAAATCATTTGCTCCATTTGCATTGTGTCATTATATTTGATATGTTTTCATATAAGTTAAATGAAAAACAAACTAGAATACTGATATTTCATTTTTTTAAAACAAATCGTAAAGCGAGCTAAAAAGTTGATAATTTACATTAATGTGAAACGCGTCATATTATTGGCCATGCGAAATGTACTTTCATCAAATGTAGGGAAGGTTGGTGTACAATCACAGAAGTTAATGATTTCCTTATTTTCAAAATGAAATATATGATCTGCTATTAACAGCTCATTCTAGTGACCCAAACGATTGATTCAAACAGGTAATGTTTCCAATTAGGACAAATGAAGATAGAAATCGAGAAAAGATTTCTGGAATTAGTTAATGAGAGAAGGGTTGTAATATTCCATCACGAAGAAACATCCGTCCAATATGTCTATATTAAACAGAGAAATAAATTTAATAGCTTGGCTTGGAGTTTTTTTTTCTCCTTATATGCTGTTTTATATCTATTTCAGTCTTTATGGAATTAATTTAACTGAAAAAGTCCAAAAGGCATCGACTACACGTTTTGCTAAGAAAGATAAATCATGAAATCTAGCTAAATTTATTTTAATCAGTTCAACCCCAGGAGGACAATAATGCCAATAAAATGAAAATGGTTAATCAGTGTGAAAGTGAATGAGAAAATTTTAATGAGGGGAAAAGACAATAGAATAACAGATTTCAGGAATACAGAAGATGCTCATTGGCGTTTCATTTGCATCTTTAAAGATTGTACGTGGTAGGGAAGAAAGAGACCAGATGTCATGTCAATTGTGATTAAATTACAAACACTTCTTTAGCTTTTATCAAGTATCTTGAGATAGACAACACGAACATAAGATCAAATATGGGTGTAGTTATTTTGCAAGCGTAGCTTAGATGTTGCACAGGGCCGAAAGTATGGGGCACCCAGTGAGGATGGTACTCACTACCCAGTCGTAATTGTTCTAGCGAGACAAACTTGCTAACCATTACACCACTTCCAGGTGCCCAAATAGTGATTTTCCAAGCATAGCTTAGATGTGGAACCAGGCCGAAATTAGCGGGGGGGCACCCAGTGAGAATCGAACTCACTACTCAGTCGTAATTGTTCGAGCAATAAAAGATTGCAAACCATTATACCACCTCGAGGTGCCCGATCAAATATGGGAGTAATATCCAATGCATGGACGAATAGTGTGTGTGTGTGTGTGTGTGTGTGTGTGTGTGTGTGTGTGTGTGTGTGTGTGTGTGTGTGTGTGTGTGTGTGAAAAGTGTATATAAATATAAGTATGTATAATTATTTATATATTATATGCGCGGTACTTATTAAAAGCGCTCAATATCAGAGATAGAGCTAACATATTTGGTTGGATAGATGTGAGTTTGTGACCCTGGGTTTCACGCTTTAGCGATCGTCAGACAAACTGATTAATGTTTTTAAAAATTTGGGTTTATGTAGATTGCGTGTATTGGTGTTATTGTGGAAGTGGTGGGGGAAATTTCGTCGTTTTGTCATCCATCGTACTAACGCAAACATCGATGTATGCAGACACATATACATACTTGGTCGTCCGTCGGGATTCATACATATATAAACATATGTGGGCAGTTTCGGCTATGACACATGTATGTATACGGGTGGTGTTATATCTATACATACGCATTTTTTATGTTGAAATGTTGAAATTTAAACATTCGAAGTGTGGCGGAAATGTCTCGTTGATGTGTACATGTCATATGTATTTTCCAGCTGGAAAATATTTCCTCGCGTGTATGTATATGCGTGTGGTGGGGTTTGTGTAAAATTATGATAGGTAAAAGATTATTATTATTTATATTTATTTTAAATTTTTTTTGAAAAAAAATGGGGCTTTATTTGTTATATTTAAAGCTGGTTATTTGTTTGTTTTTGGTGACTGTGTATATGTAACAGGTAGAAATTTGTAATCCTTATTGGATAATTTATATGGTGATGTTTAGTTTAATATTCAATGTGCTGGGTGAGAGGGTAGTTCAATTTAATAACGGGTCTATATGATATGATGTGATAGTAATGTTTCAAGGGATTGGAGACAATGATAGTTAGCTAATAGTTATTGTAAATTGGTAGAAATTGTTTTGCACAAAAACCTTCACCACTATAATCGAATCACATGTGCTGGTGTCTGGCTGTCGGTTCCTAGGAAATGAGCTGCTTGACCTTCATACGTCGAATACGACGGGGGAGTCTAATATATGATCCTTTCATTTGAATTTTTAAACATTTACAAAACCATACCTGTCCACATTCGCAATTTAGAAAAAATCCTGTTGAAAATACATCTATACTTTTTCATGAAAATAATAAACATGAATTAGTCATTCTTGTGGCTATCTATATTAAAAAAAAATTGAAGACAACCCTTAATAAAATTATTTTAAAATGTTTAGAGTAGATAGTTTTAAAATATCCAGATTTTAACTAATAGCTTTAAATACTTTTTTAAATAGATAGACATCTTATAACTTAGTTACCTTCCTTGACATTACAACACGAGTATGCTTACATCATGAAATTTAAAAATCCTGCAGTACATAAGTTTAGTGTTTTTCACTTCAAAAATAAAAAAAAAGAAAAATTTTTGAGAAAAAGAAAACATTTAAAAAACAAGACCCTGAATATGATATTTTAATACTACTAATAGTACTCGGAATAAATTAATATGCACCATTAAGATAACTTTCTTCCTTCCTTTAATAAGGATATTAAGAAGCTTGTCCGTGAATATGAAAAGATCATATTAAAAATAAGTAGACAAAACATATTTATATTTATGCATTTTATATTTGTGTCTACTTGTATGTTTGGATGTGTATATCTGACACATGCACACAGAAACACACACACACACACACACACACACACACACACACACACACACACACATATATATATATATATATATATATATATATATATATATATATGATGTATTGTATTATTATGAAGATGAATTAGATATAATGGATTTAAGGGTTTTTATATATTATATTATTAATTATTCACTTTTTTATACATATAGTGATGATTACCCCTAACGGCATTCACCCGGGGTGGGTTGAGCCGGCTCCAATATTAGAGTTTCATCCCCAGCCCGCATGTATAGCACATGAGATTTGATTATAGTGGTGAAGGTTCGTGCAGAAACATCCACACTTTTTGAAGGGCCGTGCCACAAGGTCCCCAAACGGCCTTCCACAGGTTTTGAATTCAGATTTTTACTTCTCCTAGGCCAGTTGCCATCCAAGGCTATAGAACCCAGTCTCTCCTACTATTCACCCATAGCTGGAGGGAGGAGAAGTGGATTCACACCTTTCCCAAGGGTATTAGCACGTAAGTGAATGTAATGGATTCGACTGGAATTCGAACTCGGCTCTCCGATTCCTCAATTCAAGCCGCTATCCATTACTCTAGATAGATAGATAGAGAGGGAGAGAGACAGACAGAGAAAGAGAGAGAGAGATAGGGGGAGGGAGAGGCACGCGCCTCCGTGATGATTGTAACTATATTGACGTAAATCTCAATGTATTTCACTAGATGTCAGCTACTCTTGGTCATTATGCTGACACCTTGCTTCTCTTTTTCTTTTCCCCACTTCTTCTCTTCAATAATGAAAACTTTTCTAGGTCAATAATTTAGACATTTGCTTCCTGTTCTCTTGTGATTTAATTTTAAATAATTTTTAATATATTTTCTGGATAAATTTAAACCATTTTGTAATTTCGGTCTGAGGATGCAGGTATTAACACTTATCTGTCGAAATAAATCTATTTAAGAATTCTTCGATAATGCGTTAAGTATTTTCCTTTGTTATATATAGGCCATACTACTACATGTTTGCCACGAAGACTCAATCTACACCTTTCTGACCATAGCTCAATTAGATCTCATTTAAATACTCATGGAGACCTTCCGGGCGCTGTTCGTAACATACTTGTTGACAACACAATAATAACATCGTCTACATGTTAGAAAAAAAGGCTAAAAATAATGGAAGCGTTATTAATAAGAACCCAAAAAATCAACACTCAATAATAACAACTATGAACATAGACACAATATCTTGACCGTGATTTAAAAAAAAAAGGAAATAAATACATACATGCAACAAACCATTTCTTATTTAACATTTAAAATTGTTCATCTTTGTAATGGCTAAATGTATAGCCGAAAGCGCTTGGCAAAAAAGAATATTCGGACAGTTTTTATATAATTTATCATCTGAAAAGAAAAAAGATATTAGATCCCATGAGAAATTGTGTAAAAAACTAAATCAAAGCACCTTGTGCATCAAAGAAGGATTGCTGCCTAAATACACAAATTATATATATATATATATATGTGTGTGTGTGTGTGTGTGTGTGTGTGTGTGTGTGTGTGTGTGTGTGTGTGTGTGTGTGTGTGTGTGTGTGTTTGTGCGGCAGAAATACCTCCAAAATTTAAAACTGACACATTTGTGATGTTATTGAACATAAGCAAGTGACTATGATGTCTTCATGTAGCTAATGTATTACCATTTCCTTCAGATATACTCAATTACCATCGTGACTTGGGCCAGTACACATTTGCGTTTTCTGCTGAATCGTTTATTTTTTTTTTGTTTTTGTTTTTTTTTAATACTGGTGAATCTGTAATTGTAACACAGAAAATGTTGGAATGTTATAGTTCTGGACAGAAAATCGATACTGCTTTGGGTTGAAATTTTCAGTGCCACAGATTCAGAGTTTAAAAAAAAAAACCTGAGATACTTAGAAGTGCTCGTACTTCCGGGTGATGGAAAACTTTAGAAAATCGTCTAAAATAGCGTATAGCGAATGGAGGTGGATGTCATTTTTAAAACGAAATGAATAAAAACTGTAGCTCTTTATTTAAACAAAAGGGATTTTTTTTTTTTTTGGAAAGCTGTTACTTAGGCTTTTTCTGAAACTTTAAAATTTGGAATGTATTTATGTCGCATTCTGTATCTCATTCTTATTTTCCATACTTGCTTGTTTTATTGAAAAAAGGTTCAACAAAATAACTATCGACAAAAATGTTTTTTCTATCCTCTGCCAGCCGCAATTATGGAGAAAGCATCACCTCGCACCATCGCCAGTGAGAGACGCTGCAAGAGCCATTCCGTTTCGCGAGGCTCGTCCTTTAATTGTTTGTTAAGACTTCCCTTAAAGTTTATTTTGCTTTCGGAAAATACTTAGTAAAAGTCCGTATTTCAAAAACTTTCTTTTTGCATTATGATGCTCAAATTTAACAGACTTTTCTTTATAAGTTATCTACCATATCTAGTTTTTGAACCAAAACTTTTGTGTCGACTCAAGAGAAGTGTATAAGTCAGTCAGTAAGTGCTACACGTGTTACATCTTTCGATACATGATTGACGAGGCAGAAGATTTTCCTGTGGTATGTTGCCATTTATTTCTGCGATAGACTGGTCGCCAACCAAGGCTAAAGAACCCAGTCGATCCTGCTATTTAACCCATAGATGGGGGCGAGAAGAAATGGATTCATATCTTACCTCGAGGATATTTCTACATAAATGAATATAAATAACTCAAATAAAATTCAAAATCAGCTCTCCGATTTCTCAATCCGAGCCGATATCCATTACTCTACAAAGCGAAGATCTTATTGTAAACTGAATTGAAATATTTTGGGAACGTTAGTTTTCTCATTTTATATTATTTTTATATCATAATTCTTACAAGTAGAGTATTAAGTAACGAATATACTTAATCAACATGACTAATGCTAAAATACAGGAGAGCAACACTCTATGCCTTCTTGGGCTTACGTTTTCAAGTGAAATTATATAGAGCAACTATATCGAATTAATTGCTATATCTACTGCTGGGAAAGTTGGTTCACAGTATGCTGCCAGTCAATGTCTCTCGCCAGAATCCATCTTACACATTTATAAATCTACCATTCGTCAGTGCATCGAATATTGCTTCCATATCTTGTCTAATTCTCCTGCTGTATATCTACAGATTCTTGACAAAATTCAAATAAGTATCTGAGATGTGATCGATTTTGAACGGGAATCTCGACTTACATCACGTTCTCGCCGCCATGACGTGGCTTACCTCTGTCTTTTCAACAAATATTTTCATGGCAACTGTTCTGGTGAGCGCTTCTCCCTGTTGCCTTGACTACATTAATTTAAGCTTGCTACAAGATTGTCGATTAGGAATCACTGTTAAACTAGCTAAAATGAAACCGCCACTTCTATTCTGACAGCTTTTCTTCTCACCTGTGGAACTCCCTTCCTATTTCTTGTTTCTCTGCCACCTACGATCTTCAAAATTCTAAATGAATCGTCAATCACTATCTTCTATCTCCCTGAACCCTTACTTATGATGTCATCACGGTAAAGCAAGTAAGAACACCGAAAAATAATCATGCCTGCTCAGTACCTAGATAGGTGAACGTTTGGGAAGTCCAGATGCTGTAAGTTTGGATGTGCGGGTGGTGTAATGGATAATGACTCGGAATTGTTAAGTTTCAGTTGGATTTGTTATATTCACTTACCAGTAAATACCATTGCAAAATGAATAAATCAACCTCCTCTCTCCTAGATATTAGTTAATGTCAGACTTTTATAGCGAAAATATTAAAAAAAAAAAACAATTCTTACTGTCAAAAAGTATTTCTGAGTTTAAATAACTTGCAAAGGGTTAATAAGCCGTTAAAAAAAAAACTAACCAATCAATCAATCTCTTCTTTTCTAAAAGTTTCTTTCTTTGCATTTCTCACCTGTATTTCTCACCTGTATTTCTCACCTGTATTTCTCACCTGCATTTCTCACTTGTATTGAACCTTGTTTCTTTATTGCCCCCATCCCCACGCCTCTAGATTAAAGGCTTTTCATTGTCTTTCACACCCTGTAACCCCCACCTCTTTGTCTTAGTGGCAATGTCACGTGGCTTGAGTGGAAACTATTAAAACAAAATAGCTGCCGGCTGATCATTGTGAGGAGAGACATTTAAATTATTATCATATCGTCTTTGTTAATACTTTCTATTATGCATTCAGTTATTACCAGAAATTTCTATTACATTTTAAAATGTCTGATGAAGAATTGCCGATATTCACTTCAATCCATTATTTTTATTCACCCTAAAAGAAATCAACGTTTGTACATAATTGAATAAAAAAAAAAAGATTTTCAACCCAATGACTCAGAACAGGCAGTAAAAAC
Source organism: Acanthosepion pharaonis (assembly GCA_903632075.3). Taxonomy (NCBI): domain Eukaryota; kingdom Metazoa; phylum Mollusca; class Cephalopoda; order Sepiida; family Sepiidae; genus Acanthosepion; species Acanthosepion pharaonis. The sequence continues at coordinate 2,893,774 of CAHIKZ030002290.1, read as the reverse complement.
TGTATTCTCTATTTTCTGGATGATTTTCTGTCGTTTATCAGTTCTATAAAGACCATATGCTTGAACATCTTTTGCAGATGCCTTGTGTGCCATGAGATGGGAAAAGCCAGTAACAAGATTGCTCCTAGCATTGTACTTTGTAGCCTCAGAACAAATAAATAGTATTTATTTGTCCAAGTAATAAATCAACCGTCCAATACTAACCCATGCTAACATCTCTTCACTCGGGGACCATCACCGTGTTTGCTTCTCAAATTGAATTCCTTTGAACTATTGGTTCATCATTTTGTCTGTTTACTCGGTAGAAACTCTTCGCCAGCAGCTAAACGAGACGAGGGGCTAGGGACAAGAAATAACCCTTAGGCAATTATTCACTAAAATTCGGATGGAAATTCAGATGCCTTGAGGGCAGCAAAAGAACTGGCATGTCCACATTCTGCCAATAAAAAAGTCAAATGGTATCTAAGAAAATTAGTGTATTCATATTGCGGGTAAGTCGTGCAGGCCATACGTACATACAAGGATATTACTAGCATGAATTTACCTATTTTTATTTAGGATTACTAGAGTTTATTTTGTATTTTCTTTATAAAATACAAACGTTTATTATTTACACTATATATATTTTCGGACTATTTTCCTCGACTTTGTAGTTGTCATGACAACGCTTCGACCGTTGTACCCTTCCGCCCTGAGTAACTTGCAGGGTATTCTAAAGCGAACACTTAATCTACCGAAGCAAAGTAACTAGATGTGTGACCGATTGAGATATGTATATGTGTGTTTGTGCCTGTTTATATATATATAGTTTTACGGTATGGTATATTCATCTGGTAAAAATGCTGAGTATGTGGAAATATAAGAAATGTGTACACTAATGTCAATACCGAGTATCGACAGCCTGTTTCATGATTGAACACAATCTTCAGACCAAGTCCTAAAGATTGCGTTCAAGTGTGAGACAGACTGTTGCGAGTTGATTTTGAGGCCGTTAATCTTCTAAAAGAAATTTAATACTGCTACAGTTTTATAAATATAAACAAATCTATAACAAAAGCTCCAAACGATATTAATTGCTGGTGACGTAAAATTTTCAAATTAGATAAAGGCGAATTTTGGCCAGCTTCGTCGTGTACCTTTTGACATGTGTATTATTTTCCCTTTGACCTTATTTTCACTCTTTCTGTTTGAACAGACTTTTACTTCGAATGATACAAGCTAATGTTGCAATGCAAACATGAAATAACATCAATAAATCATTTACTATATCAATGTTATTTAGCTTATTTTTCGATTTTATAACATCACGAACTGGGTTTAGGTTAACGAGCTTTATAATAACAGAAGCTTTCATAGAGAAAGTAGCATGCCATGAAATTTAAAGGGACGCTATTCATAGCAACACGACGTATTTTGGCTTCACAATTAGTTTGACATTGAAGACGACAAGACAAGTAAATCATGAACAAAAATCATCAAATAACAAAGAAAAAAGACGGAAATAAAATGTCCACCGTCACATACTTATTTGGTTATTAATTGAAATAAGAACAGATTTAAGGTTATTACAATCGACATTTGCACTGGATTAAGCCCACTACACTAATATCTACGAAAAACTTAAGTAATACCTATCACCATTACTTTTTATACATTTTTGCGAAAAACTGTTAGTAAGGTCTATAAACAATATTTGTTGGAATAAACTCATTTGATAAAAGGTGAAGCCAACTACTTTGATGCTTAATGTGTTTTGCCCATGCATATATATTCGATAGGATAATGGGATCGATTTTCATTGGGCACTAAAGTAAACAATCTATGTAGTAAACAGCTATAAATGTTTCCAGGTAGGCTTTATAGAAGTAGATCAATTCGCCTGTCGGCCGGTTCAAACTGCTTCCACGTTTTTTGAACAAAGGTAGAGGTTTATTCCTTGTTATCTGTTTAGGATTGAGTTTCCAGTTCCGTCTAAAGTTTTCTCGTTACCTTTCACCCCTTGTAGCCATTTGCGTCTTAGTGGCAATATCGCCAAATCTGGGGTGAAATGATTTAAAAAAAAAGACTTACCTGCCATTATTACATTACTGAGTTCAATCCTAAGGATCTGCGTCACATGTTTATTCTTGTGCCAATCCAAACTAAGCTTAGTAATTTTTTATTAAAGTTACATTAATACGAGTCTCGAAAATTACCATTGAAATGGTAATAATGGTAACCTGTGTGATATGAATGAAAGAGAAGGTGATAGAAAGTGAAGATTATAAGCATAAGGAGGACAGGTCACAATTGACTCTTGATTTGGAGAGGATAAAATTGGAACTATCGAGTAATCAGCCACGCAGGTGTCTCTTTCCCAAAGGAGCAGTTCTTGGAAGAAGATATTTGAGTTCTACTTACAAATGGAACACGGGGGAGATTAAGGTGATTCGATTACGTATAAGTAGCATGATATGTTCTAACTGTAGATGTCTGCACATCTGGGTACATAGATATTGTCTATTTTACTATTACAATGGACTAGTGAGTTGATTCTCACTGAGCTCCCTATGCTTTTGGAAACTCAGCTAAAGTTTTAATTCCGGATTTTTGCTTTCCAGTTAACTTTCATCTTCAAAAATTTAAATTGAATGACAATCATTTTCTTTCTTCTGTCTTCTAAATTTCTCTTCCTTTATTGTGCCTTGATAATATTTTTCTTTTCCATATATTCTTTCACACTCAGGTTACACTTGAGTCTTAGTGACTTTATTGCCTTGCTTGTGGTAAAATTATTGTTTTGTTTGTTCTTGTTTCTTTAAAGGTATATCAAATCTTTTGGGGTCATTTAATGTCGAAATTTAATTTTCTTGTGTGCATTAGTAATTTCTTTTACGAAAAATGTATTGCTGGTAATATATTTTTTTTACGAAAATGTATTGCTGGCTATTTTACTAGTATGAAAACATATTTCTATAAAAATGTATTCCTAGTGTTTTGATTCCTGTTTGGGGTCACTATTTGCCCATAGCTGAGGCTCTAGCAGGTGCTAAGTTAGTGAAATTATTAAAAAGAAAAAGGTTAAGAAACAACTATATCTATTAAATTTACTACCGAAAAAATGTTTAGTGCGGAATTTTCAAAATCTATATTGAGTATAGAACCGACTTGCCTATCTTCATTATATTAAATACTGGTTTCTATCTCGACCAGAAAGATAAACTTTCGAACCGTAACGGATATATGCAATTTCACCTAACGACCAGATATAAAAATAAGCATGCACATACATATGTCAAGAGATTAGGAAATGAAAATGCAAAAAAAAATTGAAATGCGTTATACTTGATTGATTTGTTTTTCGCGGCTTTGTAAATTATTTAAAAACGAATCATATTTTTTATTAATTCTTTTTTTCATTTTTGCAGGTGAATATTGCAGTAACAATTTTTGTGATTAACAATGACGTTTATCAGATACAAGTCATACTATTTAACCCATAACTGGAGGAGGGAATGGATTTATACATTTTCCAAGGTTATTTGCACGTAAGAGAATGTAACCTACGAGGTTGGATATCGAACTCGCCACTCCGATTTTTCATTCTTAGCCACTATCCATTGTAACAGAAAATGGCCTTCCGTTCTTTCGTTGGTATGTGTTCTACTGTGGAGATTGCTGTCATGAAATTTTCTTTTTTTTTTTTTTACGGAGAACGTTGGTGAATCAAATTAATACTGTACCAAAATTCTCTTGTTCCTTGAATCATAAGCCCAGTCTTCTGTAACATATCACTGAGACTACGACAGGAATTTTGAAAACGGCCACCGACAGCATTCTATCTATAATTCTATCTATAATTCTATCTATAATTTATGCCGTTTAGCTTTCAGTCGACAGAAATGGCAGCAGGCGTCATCATTGTCATTTTCAGCATAGTCTTCATTCGATTATTCAACAAGAAGGTCTATTAAATATTTTAGTGTGTAATATTTTGCTATCAAACACTTCACTGCGTGGTTTTAAAAAAAATTTAGCTTTTATTTTTTGGCCTGTTTGCTATATTTCAAAAATGTTCTTTTTTGTCGGCGCCAATAGGAAAGAACTTGTTCATAGGCAAGCACACTGATCTCAGTGTTTCTGTAGCCGTTTCGCACAAATGCTCTTTGCCGATTATCTGCAGATTCTTTGGTGATTTTATAGGGATTCTTTTCATGTGACGCTATGTGGAATCGATTGAAATTGCCTTTTTAAATGAAAGATTTCTTACGATTTCGTTAAATTCTGAGGCGATGCAAGCCAATCGCACTTTACAGATATCAAAAGCAGAACTAAATTTGCAAAACATTCAAATAAATTAAAAAGGGTTATTCAAGACCTGACACTATGTTTTTTTTTCTAAAATTCTTGATTTGTTTACATTTTATAATTCAAAGGTTTGTTCCTTCTTTATTTTCTTTGAATTTTCTTTGAACGATTTGAAAGCTCAGATGCCTGCTTTCTCTACAATTTTTTTATCGATCTTTCAGATTTATCTCTAAGCAGTTCTTTTTTAGCATTCAAATTGTTCTTTTTCTGAAGACTTTTCTAGATCCTCTTTTTCTTTTATTTATTTATTTAATTTATTTTGCAATTTGATCTCTTTCTCATCATATCCAGACTACTTTAAATGCTCAAATTGTTTGTACAAATTATCTCCAAAGAGAAATTCCAGTTGAGGCGAGAGACCAAATTCATAAAATTCAAATTGTGCAAATCGATTCCTGTCTTCCCGGCATCCATCTTCCAGAGTCTTTTCATCTCAAAATCACAAACAAGCGACGAAGAAAATGTCTCGTCGGCAAACGGTGAAAGAGAGCAGCCAGTAGCAAATTGAAAGCAATTTAGTTATTAAGCTGAGTCTAAACATGCACTAAGGACTTACAGGGTGAAGTGTGGTTGGAAATTATACTGATTCATGAATTAAAAAAAAAACGCAGGAAGAGAAAAAAAATAGATAGATAGATAGATAGATAGATAGATAGACTGAGTGACATACAATTATTGAGAAATTATAAGATCTTATATTCTGCATCCTTTGATTCAAGTTTCAACTTATTTAATCAATATATATTGATGTTTCTACACCTAGGCATATATTCGTATATTGAACGGATGAATGTATCATATATATATATATATATATATATATATATATATATATATAAATCATATGTAATGAAAATTCCACGTATTAATATAGTGTGCGATGGATAAATTGTCGTCCAAATTACGCAAAAATGAAACTAACACTGACATCTCATTTTAACAGATATATTTACCAAGAATTTCTTGAAATACTAAAAAGTAAATTTGTTCAATATAATAGGCATCGGTTTCAACCGCAGCCTCCAGATAACTTTGGAATCTGCATTTCTTCTGGACTGTCTCCTTGTTTATGTCGTTGAATGATGCCATAAATCTTGTCTTCAATTCGTTCTTTGTTGTTATAAGGAGTTTTGCTAGTCTCACACTCAACTGCGTCCCATATATAATAATCAAATGGAGTTGCAGTCTGTGGAGTTAGGCGGCTAGATGTAAGAGGTGATGTGGTCGCAGAAATTGCTTGACTGTCATGAATGGGTTCTCCTGCTTGTGTAGCATGTGGTAGAGTCCTAGTGCCAGATATGCGGTCTTCCAGCTGCCACCCTCTTGACCTAGGACAGCAGTACCTCCTCAAGGTACTTGATGTGTTGAGTCTGAGACCCTATGGAAGATGAGTGGAGGTATAACGTCGTCATCGCTTGTGATCACACCAGTCACCATAATGTTGATTGAATATATTATCAAAATATTTCCAACTCCTCTGCACTATCCTCAGACTGACACATAAACATTCTCAAATGTTCGTATTAGAGCTTCCGGCGCGAATGCCAAGCAGTACAGCATGCTTTTTTTAAATTTCTGGAGGAGTGAATTTTCTCACAGACAGTGCTCAACTGAACCTACTATACTGTGAGTCCTGTTGCCAGACATCGGTTCTTCCAATAGCCACCCTCTTGATCCGTTGTTTCTTATCTTCATCAACGACCTTCTCGATGTCATCAATTCGTAAATATTTATTTATGCTGTTATGTACTTCTGTCTGAGTAGTAAAACTAGCAGGTCCTTTCGAAAATGAAATCCAATAAGGGCCAAGGAATGTTTTGTAAATATTAACACCTCCGGAACAAAACTGCTAAGGACCGTACTGGATAGTTATGTCTGTCATTTAATCATAATAGAGAACAGTTTTTGCTTTCCATCAGCTTGGCTGATGCTAACTCCATGGAAAGAAACTCGTTGCATCTTTTAGGGTACACGTTGTCCATTGACATAAAATGGAGTGTTTATATTGAGTCAGTTAATAGTTCTACTGCTAGAAAAGTTGCTTAAAAAACGTATCAGAATACAACTTGTAAATTCATAAATCTACCATTTGTCTCTGTTTGAATATTGCTGTCATATCTGGCCGGGTGCTCCGGCAGAATATATCAAGATTCTTGACTGATTTCAAATAAGGGTCTGTAATTTAATTGATCCTGACATCTCAACTTCGGACGCTTTTTACACCGACGTGATGTGACTTCCTTCTATGTTTTCTCCGAATATTTTCATCGCAACTGTTCTTATGATTTTTCCCTGGTGCCATGACTACAGAAAGCTAATTGTGCTACTAAATTAGCAATAAAGTCTCACCGTTTTACTGTTGAACTAGAGATAAGTAATATCCACAATCTATTCTAACAGTTTCTTTCCGCGCATTTTCCCCTTGTGAAATTCCTTTTTGATTTCTTACTTCCCTTTCACATATACTTTTCAAAAATTTTAATGCAACGTCAATCTCCATCTTCTGTCTTCATGAATTCTGTTTATTTCCTTTCTCATTTATTTCCACTATAGTCTTATAATTCTATTTCACTCCCCTGTAACCCCATACATCCTCGTGAAATTATCGTCTTGCTCGGCTTGAAATGATTTTAAAAACTAATCAACAGAGAGAACATTTTCTGCCTTCCGCCAGCATAACTGTTATTAACCCCCAAGAGAGCAACACTTTGTGCCTTCTGAGGCATACATTTTACACTGATATGGTGGAGTGATTATATTGAATCAATTGCTAGGCTTACTGCTAGGAAAGTTGATTCACTGCATCGTACCAGATAATTTTTGCCGTCAAAAGACATCGTGCACATTTATAAATCTACCATTCTTCAGTGCATTTAATATTACTGCCATATCTTGTCTGGTCTTCTACAATATATATCGTGGTTATCGGTAAAATCCAAATAAAAGTCTGTAATGTTATCGGTGCTAACCTGGCATCTCGACTTCATGAATTCCCCCATTGACATGACGTGTCTGACCTCTAGCTTTTCCATAAATATTTTCATGGTAATTGTTCTGATAAGCTATAGTCTTTGGTACATCGACTGTATGAATTTATGCGTACTATTAGATTGGCATCTAGATCTCACCATTTTACTCGTGAATTGGCTAGATGTAACAATATTTTCTCGTCTAAATAGTTTCTTTTCTTGCCTGTGGAACTCCCTTCTGTTTTTTTTTTACCTGCTTTCTTGCCAAATACAATCTTCAATGTAAATGTAATGTAAATGCAACGACAATCGCCATCTTCTTTCCTATATAGTTTAAGAATTATTCCAGGTTTCTTTCTGAGCATGCCATCACCGGAGCCACGGAGTAATGGATAGCGGCTTAGGTCGAGGAATCGGAGAACCGAGTACGAATTCCAGTCGAATCCATTACATTCACTAATGTCCCTTGGAAAAGGTATGAAGACTCTTCTTCTCCTACCCAGCTATAGGCAAATAAAAGGACAGGCTGAATGGCAAATAGGCTACCGCAGAAAGAAATGCCAACCAACTGCAGGAAAAAAATCTGCCTCGTCAGATCATGTATCGTGTATCACGCATAAAAATGCCATCAACATAAATGTCATCATCCGGTCGCGCTGCTTGCGCAGATTAACTTGACTATATGCCACCATCGAATTCTATTGTTCTTCATATTCGACAGGTCAGAGGAGTAGCAGTTTATGTTTTCAGAAAACTGTCTTGGCTCATAGTCGTTTGCTAGGTCTTCCGTGTGTAGGCTATCACAAAAGAATTTCACTAACAATTTCGTCTTTAGCTCTCCAGAAATGCCCTGCGAATCTAACTCTACGCTCTTTGGCGATGTCTTTTACTGGACTCAGCTTCTGATACAATTGTTCATTCATCAGACGACCTATCAAAGTGACATTCAAAACCACTCTTAGAATATGAGTGTAGGTTCCATCTAATCTTCTTGCAAGTTTTGAGGTAAAAGCCCATGCTGAGCAGCCATACAATAGAATAAAAAACAAAAGTTGCTTGAAAGAGATTCCTTTTTATGTGGTCTAAAAGTCCAGACCTCCACACTAGCAATAATAGCACCCCAGACTTTACCAATGTGTGTGTTTATATCGCTTTCACAGATAGTGCCAGATATTGATTTGATTGTTCCGTTTTGCTTTAAGCTTATGCATTCTGTTTTGTCTGCTCAGACATGCAAGTTGTTACCTTTGGATGAACGTTAGAGACTATGTGGAAGGATTCCTGCTTGCCACATTAAATCGGGAATTAGCATTAAAAGATTAGCGTAATCTGCATATATGTCTTTTTTGAGGTATGATATCTGTTCCACCTTCATAGTATGATACTATCTGTTACTGTTACCGCAGTAAAATACAGGAACTTTTTCTTATGGAGAGAAGGAGCGATATACTGAAAGTGTTCTCTGCAGCTGAAAATGCAAGCTGTAAAACGAAAACTTCATTTTCGTAAACAACGAATTTAGAATTGATGTCTCCTCGACGAATGTTGAGTTGAAATACCAGGAGGGGGTAGGATAAGCCTCCCACGCTCACTGAGAAGATTTAGTAAGAGGTAATAATATGAGAGAGGAGAAGGAGGGAATTCCCCAGAATTATAAAAGTAAGCTGACAAGAAGGGGGGTTTTCCGAAATCCCCCTATGCGCTGTGCTTCGCACCAGTTTGAGCAAATGACCATAAATACGAATGCGCGAAGCGAATTCGTCAAAAAAGGACGAAGACAGAAACGGAGACAGAGACAGAATAGAGACGTCCCAGCCACCGGCTGTTATATACCCCACGTGATTGCCTACCAAAGATACCTCCCCCCGACTGCAGCCTTGTGCCGAACTTAACCAAAACAGCAAACCAAATTTTACCAAGTCGACAATACTATCTCTTCAGATTTAGACGTGGGTTGGGCTGATATTTAATTGCATGCGAACTCTGATACAAACCAATTATTGTACGAAGGACTGATATAAAAAAAAAAAAAAATATTTACTTTTGTTCAATTTATTCGAGTTTTATTTTTTTTTCCGGGACGTCAACCCTGCCTGGATCAGCCCAACACGAATATACCTGCGACGATTCGATCTTGGCTTTATGATCAAACTTAAATAACAACGTGGGATAGTCCTGAGATCGAAGCGATCTTCATCGACCAGCCGCGGTGTTGGAAGTCTTGGACGAGCAGGTAGGGTGTTGTGCGATTACAAGAATAACATATGCATATCTAATGTTATAAAGACCATGTCCACCAACAATGAGTCCTCGTAGGTCATTTTGTTGTTTAAGAATGATCTTACTGCCCAAATTCAGTGAGAAAACATATTCTCGGAACTTATTCTCTATACGCATATACACTGTACACAGTCGAGTTGAGGAGTGACATAGTTTTTCCGTGTAAATCAAGCTCTCTCATTGTATTTGAAGTAGCTTTCCATGTCGTGACCTATGAAATATATTTTCACCATCTATAAAACATGTTAATTTTGCATTTGTAGTGTTCAGTCCTGGGTTTAACGACAACAACGTCTCTGATCGGGAGTTTGGTATTTTTGAGTAGTAGTTAATTGCTGTTGTTCTTAGGTTCATCCTGACCTGGGGAGATAGCACCTATTAAGGTCCCAGCTATCGGCAAATACAACGAAATCGAAACACTATGAAAGTATAAAAATAAAATGCTATAGAATGACCAACAATACTTTTTGTCTGCAGTTAAAGGCATACTTTTACGTTTAAAATATATTTAGTTGAAGTCATAAAACTCTGTTCAAAATATTCAGATTTTGGCATTAAATAATCCCTGGAGGTTGATATGTCACTTAACAAAATTAACCAAACAACCATTTTGTTCGCTTTGGTATCATTTTGTCATTAAACTTAATGTAAAGTGGCTTACAGTGAGACACTTTTCTGTAACTTGATAATACTTTATTTTTATATTACACCATTTTTCTGACGTCATCTTCTGACTTATTATCCAAGGGCATGTTTTTCATTAGTATTCCCACTTAGTATTCACTTTTCATAAGTTTAAGAACTATGTTCAAATCTCTAGTGTAAAGAGTATTGCCCAAGAAAATAGTTACTGAACAGGATCTGCATTTAGAAACATAGTACTAGAATAATCAAGAACCTATAATGCCTACATACTGAAAGAAAATGAATTCAGCAAATATATATAAAAAAATAAAGTGGTGTAAGACAAGGATGTGTCGTCTCACCGGACTTATTGAAACAATACGACGGGGAAATTCTGAGAGAATTAGATGTCCAACCAGGATTCATTGTTGGCGGCCACATTCTCAACAACATAAGTTTTGCAGATGTCACAGTGTTGATAGCAGGCACAGAAAGAAAACTACAATATCTCCGACAGAAGTTAGTGAAGGAAAGCGAGATGAAAGGACGAGACATAAACGGCAAGACGAGAGAATGCGTGGTTATTTAAACAAAAGATGAGCCCAAAATAAAAATTAAAAATTGGTGATACCAAAGTCAAACACGTACAAAACTTTAGATATTTGAAAAATGTTTTAACAGGGGGCGGAAAAGGCTACAATGAAATCCTAAGACGCCTTGGGATAGCCAAAGATACATTACAAAAGTTAAGTAGAATATTAAACACTATTTGCATCATTCGGACTATTGTCCTCATCTTTGTTGCCATATTTATCATAACGTTTCGGCCGAAACGTTGTGATAAATATGGCAACAAAGATGAGGACAATAGTCCGAATGATGCAAATAGTGTACATAATACCCCATCTCAGAAATATAGACAGATACTAGAATATTAAAAATCAGGAAAAATTCGTTCAAAACAGAAAAGTCCTCCTGAATGGCCAGGAATACTGGACAATCTCCTCAAAGATGAAGAAAAGACTCAAAGCAGCAGAAGTGTGGTTCAACCAAAAGATGCTGAGAAAACCAAGGACCGAACATGTGAACAACGACGAGGTTTTGGGGAAAATGAAAACAAAATTTAAACTTAACAACAGGAAGAGACTGTTGAAGTATATGGTGCATATAATGAGGAGGGAATTCTTGGAAAATCTAATACTCACAGGACTGAGAAGGACAGCGGAAACAGAGCATTACATACTTGATGAGTTTAGGTAAATGAGTGGCGGAAAAAGAAGTTTAGGGAGACTGCGAAAAGACAAAATTTATTTAGAGATACGAAGTACCGGAAACTACGGAAAAGCATAATCCAGAATTCGAACCTTAATTGCGCTCGAATATTAAGAACTTAACAAATTTAAGATTATTCGATAAATTAGAATGAGCAATGTTACTAAAATCAGAATGAAAATTTTCACAATATAAAAAAAAAAAACAACTTTTTATGTCTACTTGGCCGGCTTCCATTAAATAAGTTGCAGTTAAGAAAGATAGTCTAGTGTGTTGAGATAATTTTAATTTGCGCTCCAATATTAAGAACTTTTACTTCTTTAGGATAATTCGATCTACTAGAATAAACAATGTTACTAAAATCAGAGTGGGAATTTTCACAATATATATAAAAAAATGATTTTGTGAATATTTTCTCGACTTCATTTAAATAAGTTGCAATGAATGATATTAGGTATTCCCTGGCCTTAGTCAAACAAGGCACATGGTAAATTTCTGGGAGCGATGAGTTCGAAACGAAATTAACGGAACTTGAAATACTTATTGACGTCCTGCGGGGTATTTGTTTAAAGCAAGCATTTTTTTTTATAAATATATACAGCCAAAAGCGAATTTTAAGATTTGAAACATTTGGGTTGGTACCGCAAAATATTATTTTCACCAAAAGGCATTTTAATTCAATCTAAAAGTTAATCCCCCAAATCACGAATGGGTTTATGATATTTGGCAGAACTTATGTCTATTCAAGAACAAATTGAAAAGAACCGAGAAAGGAAAATATATTAGAAAAAGCTTCCATTTGGGAAATCCTACCTGCTTGGAAATTCCAGTTTCTAAATCCTGGCAAATTGGCCCGAGTACAAGTGACTGGCGCCAGTAGAAATACTAAAATATTTTATCTTCCAAACCGACCGAAAATGCCAGGAAAGTGATAAATAAAGAATACAAAAAAACATAAATCAAAATAAAAGCACTAAACGTGAAATTAAATTTTGTATGTAAATTAAAATTTATTTCATGTTGTTTTAATTTTTAGAAACGTTTCTTTTAACAGTTTTGAAAATTAGGTCTACGGAAATACACATAATATATTTTTGGATTTGTAATTCCTTTTAACATTTCCACATACCCTGTATGTATTCTCAGACTTTGTCCTAATTATTGTTTACACAGAACACATACAGACACTCTCAAATAAACATAGACATATAAAAAAAAAAGTAGTGCGTATTAGAAACATCTGAAATAAGCAGACACACCTATATATATATATATATATATATATATATATATATATATATATATATATATTTCAATAAAAAGAAAGAACAGTAAGATATATAATCCGGTGTTCTTATAGATATTTTTATTTTTACAAAATAGTGCTCAATGTAAATTTACAGAGCATTAATATTATAAATTAATTGATTTAAAAATGTTTTTCCGCTACACAGTTCTAATCATGTTTCAAAATTGGAAGGTCCGAATTTAATTTTGCAATTAAATTCAAAAATTCGCTTGAGGATTAAATGGAACTAATGTCTTTAATTTAATTACAAAATTAAATTCGGACTTTCCATTTTTGAAACATGGTTAGAACTGTGTATGGAAAAACAATATTTTAAATCAATTAATTTATAATATATATATATATATATATATATATATATATATATATATATATATATATATATATATATATATATATATATATATATATATATATATATATATATATATGTGTGTGTGTGTGTGTGCGTGTGTGTGCGTGTGCGTGTGCATGTGTGTATGTGTGTACCACCAAACAAAAAGGATATTTAAAAATGAAAAATATTTCTTGGCAATTTTTTAGTTTTAATTTAAAGGTAATAATAGTTAATATTTCCTATATGCTAAATATTTTTTTGTATTTCAAAACTAATCTATAATAATTGGAAAGAATTTTGACTTTTCTGTTTTAGAAATCGATCGCTGATTTTAGCTATTTTTAGCCATCTGTCAACACAATGTGATTTTCTTTATTAAATAATTTAAAAAAAATAAAACATACTTTTCTAAAATGTTATTGAAGGAATATTAACGGATTTAAAAGTCAATTAAACTGATTTGAAATAAATATTACTTACTTTTAGTTTAAAATATCAGATAAATGCATTTTTAAAACTGAGATAGGTTTTATTAAGTGTTGAGAGATCTATAGACATTGAAAATCGGAAATATAACTATTTATTTCTAAGGGGGACATAGCTGTATAAATTACTTGATGAATATAATGTGAGTATGTGTTTATATAATTTTAAACTACCAACTAATCTTTAAAATTCATTCTGATAATATCGTGCATGGACATCCATACTTACAAAAATCGGCACGTTTATAAAAGCACAAAAAATTCTAAATATTTTTGAAAATACTGGAGAGTGTTGAATTCCTTCTATGATTAGTATGCATAGGTTTTACTAAAAGACAATATCATATAACCTCTTCAAAATACAGAATTTTAGTATATCTAAAACTTTATAAATTATTCCAATTAAAATCTAAAGGGAAAACAATTCTTATAAAATTCATTATACGGTGAAAAATGTATTTTCTTAAGACAATAGTATCCATAATATATCTTATTCATAAAAAGAGTTAAAAGCATTTGTAATTAAAAAAAACGTTTTAGTTTTATGGGATTTTTTACTTTACGATTCAGAGAAGAATTTCGGTAAGTGAGGGTTCTCTTTTACAATTAAAAAAATAACGATTTAAATTCTCCCAAAGGTTCTACGTATAAGCAATATAAACATTAAACCGTACAAAAATTAATCTCTCGAAATTTCTTAAATTAAATAAGTGGAGTGGGTAACAGATGTAAAAAAAGTCAGTTTGTACCATGATTTTCTAAAAAAAAAAAGAAACATTCCTAAAATAATTTAATTCATTTGTGAATATGACCTGAAGGTTTCATTAAAATTTGCCAATTATTTGACTTGTCATTTGCAAGAATGTCCAAATCAATGTTTTTCACAGCAAAAAAAAAAAAAATAAAAAAAATAGACAAAAAATGTCCTATACTAATTCATGGTCCCCTGCTGATGCCAGTAAAACAAGATTTTCAACTGAAATTTCGAATTTTCTGAAAAAGATAAAAAAATATAATTTAATAATTAAAAAAATATTTTCTTCTTAATAATAAGATAAAGATTTTGACGATATACCTTTCTATTTATTCAGTTTGGCTCATATGTTTTATCATGCATGCTTCGCATTTTTGCGAATATTTGGAGGTATACATACATACATATATATATATATATATATATATATATATATATATATATATATATATATATATATATATATATATTACAATGAATCATTCATACAAAAAAGTAAATTAGTAAATTTAATAATTTAAATTGGCGAAATCCATTCACTGACAAATTTTAAATTTTTTAACTTTACAAATTTACTTTTTATGAATCATTCATTGTAATATAAATTGAACTAACCCCATATTTGATATATATATATATATATATATATATATATGTGTATATATATATATATATATATATATATATATATATATATATATATATATATATATATATATATATATATATATATATATATCTTTTTAAACGTTATTTCAGTAGAACGCCTAATTTTTTTTTAGCTGTGTTTATTTCGTTTCCCGGCTTGCCCATTCGAGAAAAAAAATAGTAAAGAAAAACATATTCACCAAAAATAACGTTTAAAGTTAAAAAAGAAATGTGTTGGATTAAAAGTAAAAATAAATTAATTCTTAATACATAAAGAAGGGTGTATCAAAATACTTTTGAAAATTTTGTGGGCGGGTTCCTCACTCAAAAACGAGGACAAAAGTCCATATAAATATATGTTCGCAAATCCGCTGTTTTCGAGTTTGAAGAAAGTTTAGTGTAGATGGCGCTGTGTTGCCATTTCGACAAGGTTTATATGTCATTCGTTTATATATTTATGGCTAGTCTATCCTCAACGTTTAACGTATGTCGTAGTGAGTTAATTAAGAAGTGGTCTGTTTAAAAATTGTAGGTTCTAATTTTGAGCAGGCAGATATGATTTTTCCATACGGCTGCTCGAATTTTAATGCATGGCTGTATCAGATTACGTTTCCAGACCGAAGGCAGCCAAGTCATCGAAACGTTGCTGCTCTTTATCGTCGTGTTGCTGGGACAGGATCCGTGTCAGCAGAAACTATGGATCAAGTAAGGCCGTGATCCGCATGTACGCCTGGCCACGAGGAATATATTCTACAGGCTGTCGGTGACAATTCAGGTATCAGCTTAAGTCAAGTGGTTCTAGCATGCCGTACATCTCATAGTAGCGCATGGTAGACATTCCAAGAGCAGCTCTTGTATCCATATCATTTGCAACGCATGCAGGCACTTTCGCCCTCTGATGACTCGGCACGGGAGAATTTTTGCCAATAGTTTATTCCACAAACTGCCGATTCATTGTTTGTCTCTTCAGTGTTGTTTACGAATGATGCAAGAGATAAAATAACAAATTTACGTAACAGACATTTGTGGGAGAATCGGAAAACCCATCGTACAATACAGGTTAGACACCAGCATAAGTTTACGATTAATATGTGGGCTGTAATTGTCTGTCTAGTAGGTCCATATGTTCTCCCTGCACGTCGTACAGAAGCTGTTTATAGGGACTTTATTTCCAACACATTCAAGAAATGCTAGAGGATATACACCTACTAATACAAAGAAGCATATAGTTCCTGCATGGTGGGCCTTCAGCACATTTTAGCTACATTGCACTGGCTGACACTTACCATGAAAGATCGATAGTTAGAGAAGGAGCGGTTTTCCTATCTACACGTTTCCCCGACCTCAATCCTTCGGATTTTATATGTGAGGCCACTTGAAACTATTGGTCCATGTAGCAGACACGTTTCAGCAACGTGTAATTGGGGTCTTTGAAATTATTTAACACCGTGTGTAAGTATTTGAAAATGCCCGCCAATCAATGATTCGACGGCTACATGTGAGTGTAAAAGCAAGCGGAGGATATTTTGAACATTGATATGTGGGAGCAAAATACATTGTTTTGGGGGGAGAGAAATTACGAAGGCTTTTCTGAAACCTCCGTCTGTGTTTGATATGGAACATTGTTTTTGAACAGGGCTAAATTTCAAATCGTGGTAACATCAAATTTAAAATAATAAATTTAGAAGTAAAAAAGATAATACTCAAATATAAAATTAGCGAAATGACACTAACGAACCCAATTCTCGATTCTTTAAACCAAAGAACTGCTAACGTCCGTTTCTTTTTATCTCTCTGTGGCCTATATACAGAACCCACGAAAAGAATAGACATATGACCAGAAGATTGGTTGAAAGATAAAACGAACAGTCAATATAAATTGTTGATTCCTGTTTCATACTATAACTATAACTTATATATAAAAAGATCTATCCTCGTCAGATATAATAATTTAAAACATTGTATATATATATATATATATATATATATATATATATATATATGTGTGTGTGTGTGTGTGTGTGTGTGTGTGTCTGTGTGTGTGTGTATTACATGAACCATTCATACAAAAAAACAGACATAGAAGTTAATGATATGATATAAATGGCGAGAATACATCCTCGCAAACAAATTTAATAAAGTACATTAACTCCGAACCTGTAGATGAATGTTATGATCCCTGTTTATAAATTCCAGTTGCATAAGGTCTTTTGTAGTTTTTTTTACAAGCATTCATCTGTTCATACAGACCTCAGGTATGGAAATAGATTTGTTTTTTAAAAATGTAATCCGAAATATGTTTTTAGAAATGTGTTATTGTTAATTGTAAGGAATTTTTGTATGAATGATTCATATAATGTAAATTGAAATTTATATATATATATATATATATATATATATATATATAAAATTGTTCGTAAATTCAAACAAACTGGGTCGGTGGCAGATATGAAAACACCATAGCGTACTCGTTTACGCCGTTCAGCTGAAAACATTGCTGCAGTAGACGAGAATTCAGACGCCTTTATTCGTCATCGGGCGCAGGAATTGAACCTCTGCACAACCGTTATATCTTTCCCAATCGCACTCTCGCATGGTCGATAACTTTAACATGTTGTTTGATTGTTAATTGTTCCATGGTTGAAATTGACAAAGACTTAAGTAAAAGGAAAAATCATTAGACGCTTAAAATTAATTCACATTTAAAATCGGTCTAAGTTATTGTTGTAGAGTAGTTTTTCACAGTGGAGGCTTGTATTTCAATAAGTCAATCCTAAAAGGGTCCGACGTAGAAAACGTTAGGAACTTGAAATAAATAGTTAATGACGCAGCAATCTAGTTGTGGTGGTTGATACTTCAATGTCCGACATCGACTGATCACTCAACTCCACTGAGCTCAACTGGCCACTGCTACTACTACTTATCTGTGGGAGAGTCTATTACAATAGAATAGGTAATGTTCTGGTATAACAGTTATTGGAACACACACACATAATAATAATATATATATATATATATATATATATATATATATATATATATATATATAAAGAATGTTTTTTCGGTAGTTTGTGATGGGAATAATTCTTAACGAAATTCCGAAATCGATTTTTTTTCGATGTTAGATTATTAACATAAATGTAAACAGTGCTCGACAATAAGGGAGAGATATACATGTAAAATGAGAATGAATCCAATTTAATTACATAAATAACATGTAAAAAAAAACGCTACACAAATATAATCATGTTTCCATGCGTATTAACCCATCTTTTAAACATCAACAGACTGTCTACTCACCAGTTATTTACTAACGCCTGATGTGTTAATATGCATGGAAATATGATACTTTTGTTATTATTTTTTTACATTTTTTATGTAATATCCTAAAGTATATATATATATATATATATATATATATATATATATATATATATATAATGGACTCTGCCCCGTCGGTTTCGTCGTATGAGGATCTGACAGCTTATTGATTCAGGTATGAAAGTTTGTACGATAATCTTAAGTGGCATTTAAGACCCGCTAGTGATTTACAAAGGAGGCCACATATGGAGAAAGTGTGAGGATTG
The DNA here is from genome assembly GCA_903632075.3 of Acanthosepion pharaonis. NCBI lineage: Eukaryota > Metazoa > Mollusca > Cephalopoda > Sepiida > Sepiidae > Acanthosepion > Acanthosepion pharaonis. Next base: position 2,875,162 of record CAHIKZ030002290.1, on the reverse strand, counting down.
TGAGATGAGGTCACTGTTACATTGGCTGATCTTTTAGATATTGCTCTCGCTTCTTGAAGATGATTTACACAAGCAAATTGAAAATTGCTGAGTCCACTAAAACACGTTGATCTCCATTCTACCCACTCCAAAGCTAAGCGCTCAAGGGTGTTATGTGGTATATTGATTGATGACAAGTTGCTTTTTAGCTTGTCTTTGTATCTTAGCCATGGGCGTCTTACATTCCTGTTGCCCTTATCTAACTGGCTGTACATTAGGATCTTGGGTATCCTGTCATCAGACATTCTCAAGACATGACCAGTCCACCGTAACTGAGACTGTTTGATAAAAGTCTCGATTCCTCCAATATTACACCTGTTAAACAGATCTACGTTAGATGTCCTATCTTGAAGCTTAACTCCACAGATTGCACGCAGACAGCTTTTATGGAAAATATCTACCTGGCATATATGGTACCTATATATATATATATATATATATATATATATATATATATATATATATATATTTACTTCATATGACTTACATTTTTACGTACTGCTTTCATCTTCAGTACTGGTTTATTACAAACGAATTATTTGTGTACACATATTAAATGCCTTATATAAATCGGTAATTTAGTGCCAATCACATTTTACTTAGGTAATGTGTATTTACAGTTATTCATATTCATAGAAATTTACATATAGTGGAAAAGTTGACATATCTTTCTCAAACAATCAACTTTTCGCCTTGAAATGTCGGCAGCCGTGATAAAGGTAAAGGGTTCACAAAAAATGCCTCATCGCCAAACTTTACAAACCTCTTGGATCTGTTTTTGCTCCTACCAATTGATGATTTTTATTCAGGAGAATATTGATAGATCTTCCAATATATAATTTTCCACAAAAAAACAATCAAATGTTTACATAATCTGCATTTTAATTTTTCTTCATTTTTTTTTTTTTTTTGAAACCACTAGGATGCAGGGGGTTGCAGAAGATTTGGAGCGAGAGCAGATAGGAGTGATAGGAGAAATGATGAGGAGAAGGATAGTGGGTAGATCAAGGTAACTGGAAGTGTCGATTGACATTACATTTGAATAGTTGGAGATTATAGCTCTCAGGGAAACAGTAATTGGGAAGGGTGTTCCACAGGCGAGAGGTGCGAGGTGTGAAGCTATTGGAGTAGAAGAGACGGCTACATTTGAAGGTTTCTACAGTGTAAGGGTGGGAGCGGGATGCCAGTTTGCCTTTACGTCTAATTTAAAGGCCTGATTTATCTTCTCCTTGCCTTGCTGTTACATCTAACTGTTTCAACTGCAAAATGATAAAACCTTGTTGTCAATCTAGTGCTGTGCCTTAATTCATAAAGTCAAGCTACCATAGATGAAAGTCCATGAATCATGATGTTATTTATAGAATTTTCCCAGGGAGGCTCCGTTACGGTTAGTCCGCGGATTAACTAAATGTGTTCATAGTGTATTCGGAAATTCAATAGATCTGTTTAAATAAGTCCTGAATCAGAAAATAAAAAACTGTAGTATAAGTAAAATTTTAATGTTTCTGGAATGTTGCTATTTACTTTTTCAAAGGGCATTTTAGACTTTACGATGGTACAAAAAATTATCCGCTGAAGATTTCATTTTGAAACATTTATTTTCATGTAAAGGGTGTTTCGTTAAGACTGATTATATAAGAGTGTTTCCTTAAGATTCATAAAATCAGCAGTAAATAAACCAGTGTTATTGGCAAAAACTTATTTATTTCTCTATTGGATCATATTATTTAAATCATGTCAGTTATATGTGAAAAATAATATCGCCCAAATACCCTCCAAATCTGAACGAAAAAGAAAAAGATATTTAGACGCTTAAAACTTAATTCACATTTAAAATCGGTCCAAGTTATTGGAACACCCTTTATTTCATTAATAAGAGTTTTTATTTTTCTTTGTTAATTATTTATTTCTGATGCGATGGAAATCCGTTATAAATATTAACAGTATTTGTTTTATTGGTAAATTTAAAGTTTAACTAAATCCATTCGACAGGGTTTTCTTTAACGAACTTTAATTTCTTTACGTACTTAACTTTTGCTTTTAAAATCAACGGAACAGCATTCAAAACTATATTTATTACTGACTTTATTACCTCCACCGTCCAACTAACCAACCAGCTTATCTGTCACTAAATGAAAACGCGTTAATCATTTTTGCAGACTACATAATTGGAGACATCGTTCATTCGCCCGAAAGAAAACAAATTTCTGTGTTTCCTTTTTACCTTTTTGATGTTCCATACTTAAAAAAAAACATCATAAAAATTATTATAATCGATTTTTTCAGTTTTTATTTTTCTTAATCGTTTAAAATATGCCTGGCGTTACCTAATTAGCAGATATTTCTCCTTCGCGTATAAAGCCTACGAGTCAAATTATAATTTTTTCCCAAGACCACCGCCTCTGATAAAATCGAGTATGATTAATTTGAAAAAAAATATATAAATGTGTGTAAATGTCTTCTTTTCTGTTGGACTCTGGTAGGTGAATCGATGACAAGTGCAAAACCAATTAAATTACTTTGAAGCAGATTGTTGTAACACTTGGTCTGGTGATTTTTTTATGTATGTAGAGAGTCTTGAGAAAATCCAAAGAAGAATATGCAATGTTATCGGTGCTGGTCTGGCACCTCGGCCCCAGTCATTTTCCCACTGCCGTAATGTAGATTCCTCGTGGCTTTTCTATAAATATTTTTATGGCGTGCTTTCTTCTTTTGTGGCTTGACTTTACGAATTTAAACGCAGTATTAAATTGGCAGCTTGGTCTGATTATTTTACAGTCGAATTGATTATATTTCATCACTTCTAACTTAACAGTTTTTTCTATTTCACCACCTCCATTGCACTACTCGCTTATAGAACTCTCTTCTAGCTTTTTGTTTTCCAATCAAATTTATTATAAAAATTTAAATACAGCGCCAACCGTTGTCTCCTAAATACCCCGTCATATATTGTTCTCTGTCCTGAATAGTATTTTTAATTTTCTGATATTCTTCCTTGCGTCTTAGAAGCTTTACTGCATCGCTTAGGGAGAAATGATTACAGAAAATCCATTGAGATTACCTCATATAATTATATCTCTATCAAGTCTAATTCTATCCAAGTCAATTCCTAAATTATATATTATAAATGGTTAGTATTAGGCTAGGACAGAAATTACTAGCTTTAATTGAAAAACACTTTCCTACCAATAGTAGACTTAGTAAAATATTTAATAAAAACACCCTAAAATTAAGTTACAGCTGCACTGAAAATCTAGAAAGTATAATAAAAAACACAATAATAAAATAATAAACCCCTATGCCAGAATAGTATTAATACAAACCCTACACTTAAATTAGACAAAAATAGTGAAAAATTATGTGATTGTAGAAACCCAGAAGATTGGCCATTGAAAAATAAATGCCGCGTAAAATCTGTGGTATACCAATGTACTATCTCATCCATTGAGAGTCCTAATACTAATATGATATACATTGGGTCTACGAAGAATGAATTTAAAATCAGATGGAGGCAGCATAAGTGCTCATGCAACAATATAAATAAAAGAAATCAGTCATCTCTATCTAAATATTTTCGACATTTGATGGAAATGAATAAAACACCAAAAGTGAAATGGAAAATTATAAACAAAACTAGAACTTGTAAAACTTTGGATGACCCATGCCCTTTATGCCTACATGAAAAACTACACATTAAGTTTCTAAATAATGAAAATCTATTAAACAATAGACATGAGTTAACGGTTTTTTGCCGACATCATCAAATTTTCGCATTGAATAAAACAAACAATAAAATAATTTTAAAATTCCATAGTCGAAATAAATAGTTTAAATGCCCAACAAAAAAAAAATTAAATAAAGATAACCCTTTATGAAGTCCTCAAAAAAACAAATGTTAGCGACTTACGACAGTGTTTTTTTATATACACAAAACCCTTTCAGAAAAAAATAAAAAATAAAATAATAAATAAATAAATCTCCATAGAAACTTAACCAGACAAGACGATGTCATCTTCCGCTTTAAATTAAACACCCCAACCTTACCCTGACTTGACGTCTGTGAATGTAAGTGAGATATTGATACAAATTATTAACCCTTACGCCCCTTTTCTTTAAACAATTGCTCTAGCTGTTACCATAGTAATTTTAATTTCAATAATGAATATACTTATAAAACGCGTAAATTTCAGGAATAAGTTATTCCCAAAAAAAAAAAAATTGCGCTTGAAGATGGAACAGAGCTTTAATTCAATTTAATTCAAATAATTATATTGAAGTTTCGGCTCTTGTTTTGAAACATGAGAACTCTTATGTAGCGTTGAAATCATATTTTTAAATAAGTAATTATATTTATGCTCTAATTTTGTGTCGAGCACTATTTTCTAAAAATAATAACAAAAATACTAAAGAACTTTGGATTATTTACCTATTGAGTTCTTTTCCTATTTTCTATATATTTTTACACACACACACACACACACACACACACATATATATATATATATATATATATATATATATATATATATATATAGTCAAACCTAGAGACAACTTTCCCTGATGATCCGCTTAGGTGAAACCTTGGTAGATTTGTCTGGCTCTCTAGGTTTGACTACATCTGCTCTACTTTTTGTATTGAGCACTTTAGATGATTACTCGTATCGGTTTTTTTTTTTTTGGGCTTTGGACCTGTATGTTCTACGATTATTTTCGACAGACGTTCATGTTCATAGCTCTTTCTTTTTTTTTTAACTTTTTTCCTTCGAGATTGATTTGACCATTAGCAAATCAATAAGGCGAAGGTTTTCTGAGACGAGTGTAGTTACCTATATATATATATATATATATATATATATATATATATATATATATATATATATATATATATAATTGCGCATTTGGACAGCAATCTCTCTTTATAAAAGTTTGCGTATTTGGACAGATATTCCATTTTCTGCGTTAAGTTTCATTAAAAACGACTGGCTGGCAAGATAGTGCAGTTAATATATATATATATATATATATATGTGTGTGTGTGTGTGTGTAATGCTCTGGAAACCTTATCTGATGTAGCATCGTTCGGTAAAAAAAAGATATTTACGAACTCAACAAAATATCTAACTCCACATTTGATACGTATTTATCATTGTTTTAGTAAATGCGCATTCGTAATTAATGCTATATATTCAGTTGCTTTGATCTTTCTCATTTTACATTGTATTTCTGTATCCATTATGAAGATGCCGACATTTTTTTAGAAGATCGATAATCTTTTACATTTTCTGTTTCAGTGTACCTTCTGTCATTAGTCAACGTTTCCCCACCCTTGTCATAATGCGAATGATAAATTCATTGCTTCCATATGGACTTGATTTATTTTTAGTAGAAGCCACTTTATTGATAGAACATTTTTCCGAACTACATACGTTGTTGTTTATACAGTTCATTTTTTTTTAAAATAAGATCGTATAGATATCCAATGTTTTAATACAAAGAAACTGCAGGACTTGCTTTTGGAACATATTGTCTTTTATATCAGAAACTCAAAGTATTCTAAAATAAGTAGATTTTTTTCTTTTTAAAATCTGTCCTTTGTTTATACGCCTGGAATTTTAAATATGTTTCTTATCCTTCTTATATTGTGACTAAAAATAAAATTTCATACTAACGTATTGTGTGAAGTATATATGTATTTAATCATTTCTTTAAATAATTAAATAAATGTAAATTTTGAGAAAATTACATCCAACACATCGGGAGACATGATCGTAGAAAGATAATCCTAGTGAACCTTTCGTTATTATTATTATTATTATTATTATTATTATTATTATTATTATTATTATCTCGAGGTTCAAAGATTCCATTACTATTGGTACAGTCAGGGTATTCATTCCCTACATCCTGTTTATCTCAATTTCCAGGTTCTTGTCCATGAAGAATTTATTGAAAATTTTTTGTGAGTGTTTTTTCTTTCAGATTATACTACTATGTCAATAATTATATATATTTCCCAATTTCTTGACTTTTATGATAATAATAGGTCTGTTGACTTTTATTTCCCTGTGTGTTTGAATTGAAGTGTCCCTGAGGATAGTTACATCGTATTTTGGGTAACTGTGTATGGTTGATGCTCATACAATCTCCCAGTGGTTTCGATTTTGTACTTCTGGCATTATTATTATTATTATTATTATTATTATTATTATTATTATTTCCTTTGATTTCTGCTATATACTCATTTACTTCCGCGTCCCAACCAGTGACCTAAAGTTTAAAATTGCATCATGTCATTTTCTACTGAGTCTTTTGTTAAAAAAATTAAAATAAAGTCTACCTAAGATCCCACTAATTTTACATAGATAAAGTCATTCGTAAGGTGTGAGCTGTATTTGTAAGTACAATTTTTTTTGTGCTTCTTTAAGGCATTGGCTACCAGGAATCACTTCAATGAATCTACTGATACGTTTTTTCAAATCAAACCGATCACTCCAGTTAGAAGAATTATTGATGGCCTTATGTGCCACATTTTTTAGATTTCAAGTTCAAGATTCTTGCATTTTGATATTTTGTCGATGATCCTCAAAGATATATTACTAACTGCCAAAATTGCCATGGCAATAAGAAAGCAGATATTTTTGTGGTCGATGCTTACGATGTCTGGGCGTTTAGTTCTGTCTGTGTGTATAGTAAAGCCCAGAAAATTGTTATATGTCCTAAATGGTTGTTTGGTTGATGTTTTTTAGCAACCTCTATGGATTTTTAATGCCGAAAAGTAAATAATTTGAACAATTTTCTGGCTTCGTCTAAATATATTTTGAACAAAATTGTATGTCTTCAAGTACGGATAAAATGTATTACTGGTCATGTTTCTTTACATATGTATTATGGCTAATTTTAATATAAATAGGTATTGTTCGTATTTTTACATGAAAATGTATTGCTGGCATTTACTATAAAAATACATTATAAAAATATATTTAGTGTTTTGTTTGGGGTTTCACTATTTTTCCATAGCTGGGACCCTAACAGGTGCTACCACCTCGTGTCAGGGTGAGCGTGGGAACATCTGCAATTAAGAGGTGGTTCCACAGTACTCAAAGGCGCCAATATACTAAAGAGAAGCGGATGTAATTTATCGTCATACTCAAGACCCTACCTGCGAACAAGATACATTATGTAATATGATATTTCGGTGAGGAAAAACTAGAAGTTTGAACCAAAATTAATGATCATCAGAGGCACCTTAGATCTAGTTTTTCTGTCGTGACCCCAATATGTACTGGGTTCACCCTAAAATATATCAAAATCTATGTACTCGGTATCAGGTCAGAACGTCAAATGAGCTAAGTGCTTCAAAGTGAAACTCTCTGAACTTAGGATACACAAGCACAAGTCATGCAAATGATAGACATTTATATAAATGGCCGATTCTCGAAGTTAAGCAAAATCTCTCACATCCTAGAAGACCGAATATTTCAAGAAAATCCTCGAAAACACAAACCAACAACAGCCGACGTTAATTTCAAGATTCTAGAAGAGAATAAACAATTATTTTGGGTATAGAAAAATATCCAATTATTCTTATTAGGCGTTTACTAACTTAATACAGAGCTTCATAATGAGTAGGTGAGATACTCACTCGTCGCAGGGCCTTCATTTTTTCTTTTTTATATAGTGTTATTTTTCATATGTTCATTTATTTTTCTATTTTGATTAGATCAATTGTTTATCATCTTCAGGTGGGACCAAAGACGAAGCTTTGGTTCTCCCTGTAGACTTTGTGGCAAATCCCCCATAAGTGTAGAAAATGTTTACTTATACGCTCACAGACACGTGTAGAGGACGACATTAAACCAAACTTTGTGCCAAATATGCCCTTGTGGAAATGCAAATAAACACAATAAAGAGATAGAGTCAATAACTTGCAGATAATCCCGAAAGAAAGTATGCTGTCGACAGATAATTACTTACAGAGGATTAAATCCTTCAACAGACTTAATATTTAATATGAATATAATGAGACATTCATCTCAATAAAGGTAAACAGCATTTATTCCAGGCTTTAAGATAATAATTAGTCTTCTGTTATTATATTACTCATTTCAATCAGGTAATAAAGTTAGTACCTAATTAAACGGAATGAATATAAGAGCCTGAATCCTATATTTAAGTTGTCAATGTTAGCGTGCAAGAGAAATCTATAAGCACTCTATAGGCTATAAAATATTTTTCATCATCATATAAGATCTCTTAAGGATTTAGCATGCAGCTGAAATGAATAGGGCAACTAAAGAAAGGAAAGAAATTATTTTTAAATTATCAGCAGACAGTTGACTGTATGAATCGATTGTCTTTATGTGTTGATGAATATAGGACACAAGTTCGGTTTTATACAGGATAATCGTTTTCTTTTTAAAATGCATGTCGCTTCAGAACGGAGGTGACTATAACTCAAGCACTACACGAGCATTTCACGTTTAAGTAGATTGTGACATGAATTCCTTTCATGTTGTATCAAAAAGTCTACTAACACACGACCATCGCAAGATTTTAACAAAAGCGGAAATATATAAAAGCAAAGTTAAAACTGAAATTTCCGAAATTATATAAAAGCAAAGTTAAAACTGAAATATTCGAAATTATATAAAAGCAACATTACAACACATAATATCACAATTGTATAAAAGCAACATTAAAACTGAAATGTTCGAAATTATATAAAAGCAACATTACAACACATAATATCACAACTGTATAAAAGCAACATTAAAACTGAAATATTCGAAATTATATAAAAGCAACATTACAACACATAATATCACAATTGTATAAAAGCAACATTAAAACTGGAATTTTCGAAATTATATAAAAGCAACATTACAACACATAATATCACAATTGTATAAAAGCAACATTAAAACTGAAATATTCGAAATTATATAAAAGCAACATTACAACACATAATATCACAATTGTATAAAAGCAACATTAAAACTGGAATTTTCGAAATTATATAAAAGCAACATTACAACACATAATATCACAACTGTATAAAAGCAACATTAAAACTGAAATTTTCGAAATTATGTAAAAGCAACATTACAACACATAATATCACAATTGTATAAAAGCAACATTAAAACTGAAATTTTCGAAATTATATAAAAGCAACATTACAACACATAATATCACAATTGTATAAAAGCAACATTAAAACTGAAATGTTCGAAATTATATAAAAGCAACATTACAACACATAATATCACAATTGTATAAAAGCAACATTAAAACTGAAATATTCAAAATTATATAAAAGCAACATTACAACACATAATATCACAACTGTATAAAAGCAACATTAAAACTGAAATATTCGAAAATTATATAAAAGCAACATTACAACACATAATATCACAATTGTATAAAAGCAACATTAAAACTGAAATTTTCGAAAATTATATAAAAAGCAACATTACAACACATAATATCACAATTGTATAAAAGCAACATTAAAACTGGAATTTTCGAAATTATATAAAAAAGCAACATTACAACACATAATATCACAATTGTATAAAAGCAACATTAAAACTGAAATATTCAAATTATATAAAAGCAACATTACAACACATAATATCACAATTGTATAAAAGCACATTAAAACTGGAATTTTCGAAATTATATAAAAGCAACATTACAACACATAATATCACAACTGTATAAAAGCAACATTAAAACTGAAATATTCGAAATTATGTAAAAGCAACATTACAACACATAATATCACAATTGTATAAAAGCAACATTAAAACTGAAATTTTCGAAATTATATAAAAGCAACATTACAACACATAATATCACAATTGTATAAAAGCAACATTAAAACTGGAATTTTCGAAATTATATAAAAGCAACATTACAACACATAATATCACAATTGTATAAAAGCAACATTAAAACTGAAATATTCAAGAAATTATATAAAAAGCACATTACAACACATAATATCACAATTGTATAAAAGCAACATTAAAACTGAAATTTTCGAAATTATATAAAAGCAACATTACAACACATAATATCACAATTGTATAAAAAGCAACATTAAAACTGAAATATTCGAAATTATGTAAAAGCAACATTACAACACATAATATCACAATTGTATAAAAGCAACATTAAAACTGAAATTTTCGAAATTATATAAAAGCAACATTACAACACATAATATCACAATTGTATAAAAGCAACATTAAAACTGGAATTTTCGAAATTATATAAAAGCAACATTACAACACATAATATCACAATTGTATAAAAGCAACATTAAAACTGGAATTTTCGAAATTATATAAAAGCAACATTACAACACATAATATCACAACTGTATAAAAAGCAACATTAAAACTGAAATATTCGAAATTATGTAAAAAAAGCAACATTACAACACATAATATCACAATTGTATAAAAGCAACATTAAAACTGAAATTTTCGAAATTATATAAAAGCAACATTACAACACATAATATCACAATTGTATAAAAGCAACATTAAAACTGGAATTTTCGAAATTATATAAAAGCAACATTACAACACATAATATCACAATTGTATAAAAGCAACATTAAAACTGAAATATTCAAGTATATAAAAGCAACATTACAACACATAATATCACAATTGTATAAAAGCAACATTAAAACTGAAATTTTCGAAATTATATAAAAGCAACATTACAACACATAATATCACAATTGTATAAAAGCAACATTAAAACTGAAATATTCGAAATTATGTAAAAGCAACATTACAACACATAATATCACAATTGTATAAAAGCAACATTAAAACTGAAATTTTCGAAATTATATAAAAGCAACATTACAACACATAATATCACAATTGTATAAAAGCAACATTAAAACTGGAATTTTCGAAATTATATAAAAGCAACATTACAACACATAATATCACAATTGTATAAAAGCAACATTAAAACTGAAATATTCGAAATTATATAAATCAACATTACAACACATAATATCACAATTGTATAAAAGCAACATTAAAACTGAAATATTCGAAATTATATAAAAGCAACATTACAACACATAATATCACAACTGTATAAAAGCAACATTAAAACTGAAATATTCGAAATTATATAAAAGCAACATTACAACACATAATATCACAATTGTATAAAAGCAACATTAAAACTGGAATTTTCGAAATTATATAAAAGCAACATTACAACACATAATATCACAATTGTATAAAAAGCAACATTAAAACTGAAATATTCGAAATTATATAAAAGCAACATTACAACACATAATATCACAATTGTATAAAAGCAACATTAAAACTGGAATTTTCGAAATTATATAAAAGCAACATTACAACACATAATATCACAACTGTATAAAAGCAACATTAAAACTGAAATTTTCGAAATTATGTAAAAGCAACATTACAACACATAATATCACAATTGTATAAAAAAGCAACATTAAAACTGAAATTTTCGAAATTATATAAAAGCAACATTACAACACATAATATCACAATTGTATAAAAGCAACATTAAAACTGGAATTTTCGAAATTATATAAAAGCAACATTACAACACATAATATCACAATTGTATAAAAGCAACATTAAAACTGAAATATTCGAAATTATATAAAAGCAACATTACAACACATAATATCACAATTGTATAAAAGCAACATTAAAACTGGAATTTTCGAAATTATATAAAAGCAACATTACAACACATAATATCACAACTGTATAAAAGCAACATTAAAACTGAAATATTCGAAATTATGTAAAAGCAACATTACAACACATAATATCACAATTGTATAAAAGCAACATTAAAACTGAAATTTTCGAAATTATATAAAAGCAACATTACAACACATAATATCACAATTGTATAAAAGCAACATTAAAACTGGAATTTTTCGAAATTATATAAAAGCAACATTACAACACATAATATCACAATTGTATAAAAGCAACATTAAAACTGAAATTTTCGAAATTATATAAAACAACATTACAACACATAATATCACAATTGTATAAAAAAGCAACATTAAAACTGAAATATTCGAAATTATGTAAAAGCAACATTACAACACATAATATCACAATTGTATAAAAGCAACATTAAAACTGAAATTTTCGAAATTATATAAAAGCAACATTACAACACATAATATCACAATTGTATAAAAGCAACATTAAAACTGAAATTTTCGAAATTATATAAAAACAACATTACAACACATAATATCACAATTGTATAAAAGCAACATTAAAACTGAAATTTTCGAAATTATATAAAAGCAACATTACAACACATAATATCACAATTGTATAAAAGCAACATTAAAACTGAAATTTTCGAAATTATATAAAAGCAACATTACAACACATAATATCACAATTGTATCAAAGCAACATTAAAACTGAAATGTTCGAAATTATATAAAAGCAACATTACAACACATAATATCACAATTGTATAAAAGCAACATTAAAACTGGAATTTTCGAAATTATATAAAAATAATAATAAAACTGAACATTTCAAAATTGTTTAAACACAACATTAAACACTAAAATATACATTGAAACAGAAAAGTTCACAATTGTTTAAGTGCACCATTAAAACTAAATTAATATTAAAACTTAATATTTCACAATAATATAAAAGCAACATTAAAATGAAAATTGCACATTAATTAAAACTGATAATATCACAAGTGTATAAAAGCAACATTAAAAGTTGAAATGTCAAATTTATATAGCAACATTACAACTGATAATTTCACAATTGTCTAAAAACAACATTAAACACTGAAAATCTCACAATTATCTAAAGATAAATTGAAACCGAAAAGTTCGCAATTGTTTAAATGCACCATTAAAATAATAATTAAAATTAATAATTGTATAAATGCAACAATAAAACTGATAATTTTACAATTTTATAAAGGTAATATTAAAAATGAAAATTCCCTATTTATGTGAAAGAAACATAAAACTGACATTAAATTCGAGCATTTTCCTCTTAGAGATTTTCGTCTGAGAAATATTTATTTTCATTTATTTCATAAACTCAAGGAAGTATTAATTTCATATTGCTATTTGCTTGGCTTAACTTAATCTTGATCTACGTGAGAACTGAACTCACTACAGTAGTAACGAATTTTAAAGGATATAGAGAAAAATGCAAACTAAGCTATGTAAGTATGTATTATAATATCATTTATGGCTGAATCCATACATAGCAACGGCTCAGGCAAACTTCTTATTACGTGCCGTGTCTTTACAGGACATAGGCTATCATGACTCTCCAACTTCCTCTATCCCTTGCAGTCCTCAACAAGTTCCCCCTGCTTCCTCCCAAGACCACGTTCTGTTATCCACTTGCTTAAGACTTGCAGGTGTGTCACGCGTTGTTTCCCTTGTCTCTCAAATCGACCCGAGAGTATCAGATTCTCTAGGCCCTCCTTCCTCATTATGTGTCCCAGAAACATCCGCTGCCTCTTCCTGATGTTAAGTATAACCCTCCTCTTTGTTTGCAAACTCTGTAAGATCTCATCGCTGCTCACACACTCGGGCCATGATATCCTTAGCATCCTTCTGAAGAACTACATCGAGTCTCTTCTTCATCTTTGAGGAAATCGTCCAACATGTCATATTGTAAAGAAGGACAGATGTCACGTAACAGTTCAGTAATCTTTTCTTTGTTACTAAAGAAATCCTCCTGTCGCGCAGTACTCTGTCCAACTTTTGGAATGTGCCCTTGGCCATCCCAATACATCTACTGATCACAGTGTCGCACTTACCGTCCTCTGTCAAGACGCTTTCCAGGTATTTAAACTTCCGCGTCTGCTTGATGTCTAGTGTTCCCGACCTTCACATCGCATTTCGGGCTGATTCTCTTAATGACGACAATACACTCCGTTTTCTTGTAGTTTATGCTTAGTCCCTTTTTCTCACTAGGAGATTTCGCAATTTCCTTTCCGTGTCTACTACTAACAACAATAATAGTTCCCCTATTATAATGGATTTCAGAAACCTTTGATCTAAGAAGAATTGATGTGTGGTGACATTGCATGGTATAAAGTTAACCTTAAGAGATACCAAATTAACATTTGTCCTTCGTGTCTCTTCAGAATGCCAAACGATCTAGGTACCACTAATCTTTACTGGGATGTTAATATGTACATATTTTTTTCTGAGATGGGATAAATTAAACATCCTATTCCGTACCACAGATTTGCTTGACAGTATATCATTCCGCATAAAAAATAATTACTTGATAATAAACATAGATTATACCACAATGTATGGGTGCACAATCAAATAACTGGATGACCAAAAGCTTGATAACTGTTATCTCCTCTGACAGAACATTTACAGCTCAATGGGAGAAAGAATGACTTGTATAATTTAATACCGCCAAAACGAAGCTAATAACGTTTCATCGCCTGATGAGCGGACCATAAATTTGCTCCACTTCTGATGAGTGACTATACCCTCAATGTTTCCTCGAATATCTATTGGGTTTAAATCCCACCACAGGTCGCAAATGGAAGTGCTATATTCGTACATTCGATTCCTATTAAGTGCGGAAATAATTTTCTCGCCTAGTATCTTCTGCGGACAAGAGTCAGCTCTCATTAAAAATGCAGTATTTCTGCCATCTGAACTTCTAAATCCACACTGTCCAACATCGACAAAGTTCAAACACTTGGCCTTGTGCGTGATGAAGTAATTTCTGGCACACGATCTCTTTCCTATAGATGAAACATTGTTTGATTCTATAGCAAGTATTCAGACAAATTAGATTCATTGGTTCTACCAGTTGGGACATTCATAACTAAGACCATGACATAGTCACCACATCAAAATTACCCCTTATTCCTATCGGAATCCTTTCATAAGAAAGAAGTTTCACGTAGGCAGTTTCTTACCCCGAACAGTCAGATGTGTCTCCAATCATTATAATATTATCCTTTCAATTCTAGGATCAACCGATATCTATCCTACATATTATCATAATATTCACTTCTTACTTCCTCCGCCTCCGCACAATTTTCACTCATTAACACCCTAACTTGAATGGTTCTTGGGCAATATATTTTATAATATTAAGTAATAAATAAACTAAAAGTAATAAGTAAACAGTGCTAGAATAGTGTACATAGTAAATTTACCGGTGAGAAACAAAACCCATCAGTCTACAAATTTCCAGAGAGACCATTGAAAGTAGAAGACAAGCCCTGAACTATGTAAAGTCTTTCACCTATCTTGGTAGCAAAGTCAATTACAGTGGAACTTTAGATGATGAAATCATGCATCGGATTGCTAAGGCTACCAGTGATTTCGGCAAACTTCGCCATCGCTTGTGGAATGAGCGGAGTATTCGACTGGATACGAAAATTTAGGTTTACAGAGCTGTTGTACTTGCCATTCTTTTGTACGGCTCAGAGTCGTGGATTCCATACAGGTACCATATACGCCAGCTGGATGTTTTCCATAAAAGCTGTCTGCGTGCAATCTGTGGAGTTAAGCTTCAAGATAGGACATCTAACTTAGACCTGCTTAACAGATGTAATATTGGAGGAATCGAGACTTTTACCATACAGTCTCAGTTACGGTGGACTTGTCATGTCTTGAGAATGTCTGATGACAGGATACCCAAGATCCTAATGTACCGCCAGTTAGATCAGGGCCACAGGAATGTAGGACGCCAATGGCTAAGATACAAAGACAAGCTGAGAAGCAACTTGTCAGCAGTTAATATACCACATAACATCCTTGAGCGCTTAGCCATGGAGCGGGTAGAATAGAGATCAACGTGTTTTACTGGACTCGGCAATTTTCAATCTGCTTGTCTGAATCATCTTCAAGAAGCGAGAGCAATATCTAAAAGGTTAGCCAATCTAACAGTGATCTCATCTCACAATCCTCACACATCCTCCATATGTGGCCTCCTTTGTAAATCACTAGCGGGTGTTAAATGCCACTTAAGATTATCGTACAAACTTTTCATAACTGAATCAATAAGCTGTCAGATTCTCCTACGTCGAAACCGATGGAGCAGAGTTCATTATATATATATATATATATATATATATATATATATATATATATATTGTTAGGGGACCATACCCATAACATAATGGACTATTCCATACATAATAAATACTGCGCCTCAAGAGGAAGCAGGGAGTTCCGTCTGAAGTCTAGAGTTCAGTCTGAAGTCTGGAGGCAGTCCGAAACAGAGTCGCGTTCAAACAATTACTACTAAACCTGATTGTTCGTACTAACACTTTTCTACCTCTCTGTATATATTCCTATTTGTAATATATCTGTGTTATTCCATATCCGCCTTCGAGTTCTTCTTTATTGGTTCTAACTTGGACTATCACCGTGGTACAAGGAACCGGACCATAACATATATATATCGTTAAAAATAAATACGTAATTAAATACCTGATGAAAATATATTTACTTATGATTATAAGGAAAGATGAAACTGTTCAGTATAATTCAGAGACCGAGATTAAAATATTGGTCACTGAAATGAACTGAATAATGAAATATGTGCAAATATCTAAAAAAAAAAAAAAAAAATGATAGCCAACTATAATTTAGAAAAGAAACAATCTTAATAACGCAACTTTCAGCAGAAAAAGATCTTAACTCTACCTTCAGCAAACTTTCTTCTGGGGTTTAATTTCTATCCAGTCCATTCAATTTTGATAACTCTCCAATAATAACGACTATTTTCTGAGATTTGACCAAAGGCTAGCGTTTGAGATATGATGGGACATATTTAATGACGAGTGATATATATTAACAAATCATTCTTGAGACGACTAAACATCTTATTAGTGGCTCTTACGTTAATACAGAAAGAAGAGGTACCGAAAGCCATCAAACAGAATTAGAACAGGCGAGGATCTATGTTGTTTGGAAAAAGCACTCAAGAAAGAAAAAAGAAAAGAGATGATAAGTTTATGCTCGCCTCTTAGATAACAATAAGTGACAAAGCAATTTCCATTTAATTATATTTCGAAAACTGCTTGATCAGTATGCAGGCAAGACATTTATGCAAATATCTGTACTTTCCAACAACATGTGAGTAATTCCCAAAGCACGTCAACACGCACACAGACACGCATAATATATAAAGAGATACACATATGCAGATACACAGGCCCAAATTATTCAAATAAAATGTACGTTTATTTATAAATTTAGCGATCGTTAATTTCGGTATCTTTAGGAATTAAGATTGCATGTCTGAATTAATAAAACTTATAACTCCAAAAATCTCCTCACTCTCCCTTTTCACACACACACACACACACACACACACACACACACACACACACACATATATATATATATATATATATATATATATATATATATATATGGTTGGTTGCAACTAGTTTCTAAGCACCCCTGTCTGCCAGGGCGAATAAAGTGTCCAGACACCTATTTCAACTACATTTAAGAACAATACTAGATTGGCGCCAAGGTCCCGTTACTTTATAGTTAAAATGGCTAGATATAAACGTGACAGTTTCTTCTGTCGGACTTCTCGCTTGTGGAAATTTTCTCTTGCTTCTTGCTTTCAAGTCAACTTAGATCATCAAAATTTAAATGTAATTTCAATCGTTATCTTCTGTCATTTAAATGCATGTTCTTTCATTTTTTAATCTCTGCTTAACAATTTGTTTCTCATGTGCTTTCTGTTATGGGACCTTACCCATAATAACATAATGGACTATTCCATACGTAATAAATACTGCGCCTCAAGAGGAAGCAGGGAATTCAGAGTTCCGTCTGAAGTATGGATTGAAGTCTTGTCAGGAGTCTGTCAGTCAGTCAGAGCGAGCGAGGCAGTCCGAAACAGAGTCGCGTTCAGACAATCACTAACTAAACCTGATTGTTCGTACTAATACTTTCTACCTCTCTGTATATATTCCTGTTTGTAATATATCTGTGTTATTCCATATCAGTGTTCGAGTTCTTCTTTATTGGTTCTACCTTGGACTATCATTGTGGTACAAGGAACCGGACCATAACACTTTCACATTGATTTTTCACCTTGCGTCTTAGTGACTTTATTCGTTAAAAAAATTTTAAAAGAAACACGCACACACACACACACACACACACACATACATATATATATATATATATATATATATATATATATATATATATATATATTAATCATTTAAACTCACACACAAATTTAACAGACTCTATCTGAAACATACTTGTTGAAAATACAAGCATAATAGCCTCGTCCGCATGTAAAAAGGTAATAATGGAAGCCTTAATAATAAAAAAGTCAACACTGAATAAGATTATTCCGAAAACGGCCACAATGTGCTAAATCTGATCGGAAAATAAAACATCCTTATAACTCTGGAAACATATACACAACTCATACACCCAACTAAAAAGCAAAACTAAAATCATCTTTGATAATGGCTAAAGTCATAGCCGAAAGCGCTTGGAATTACAGAACATTTGGACACACTCTGTATCTAGAAAGGAAACACTTGTTCGAATAAAAGAAAAAAAAAGAAAAAAAGCTTCATCACAGTATTTTGTCTGCCGTCTTTAATGAAACATATATAAATGAAGAATTGCTGCCTACATACAAAATTAGTATGCGTGTATATATATATATATATATATATATATATATATATATATATATATATGTTGTTTGTGTGTGTGTGCATACGTTATTAATATTAGGTTGGTGCAAAAAATAATGACGTAATAATGTCGTTTTTTGGACGTATTTTTTAACGTCAAAAAACGACATCATTACGTCATTATTTTTGCACCAACCTAATAGCTAATGAGAATAATAAGAGTGTTTTTCTGCGAAGCCTGATATAAAAAATAATAAAATATATAATAAATATTCATTCCATTTTCCTATACAAAGTTTAGCTGATCGGTCACAGATTCTTCGTTTCTCATTCGTTCGTTTGCAGAATCAGCGAATAATAATCATACAGGCTGCGACAAAATGATCTGACAGAATTTTAGGTTTAATAAAATCGAAACAGAGAAAAGAGCGAAAAATGTATTTTTATTTTCAAATTGTACATGCAATACCATTTTGTTTCATTTCGTTTGACAATGAAATCAGTCAAGTGGGTACCGTTAATTGCCATCTCGTCATTTTCTCACAGATGTGATGTGGTTTCCCTCACTCTTTTCTATAAATATTTTCATGACATCTGCGCTGACGAGCTTTTTTCCTTGATGCCCCGACTACATGAATTTACTACTAAATTGGCATCTCTATCCCAGTCTTTTACTCTTGAAATGTTTAAATATAACCGCTGCTTCTACTTCAACAATTTCTTGTCTCGTAATTCCCACCTGTGGGACTCCCTTCCCTTTACTTGCTTCCCTGAAAACTACAATCTTCAAAATGTTAAATACAACGTCAATTGTCATCTTCTGTCATCTTCAACCCCGTTCATCTTTCATCGTTTCCTCAATTCCGCTATACCTGGTCTTTTTTTCCTCTCAATTTCACTCTCTGCAACACGCTGATTGCTAGTGGCACGTCCGTGTTGCTTGGGGTGAAATGATTTAAAAAAAAGTATCCTATTTAACCAAGATCTGTAACATTTTCGCCACTTAGTACAATACACGCAGCACTGATGAGATTTCATTATGAAGTTGGTGAAAATGAGAAATCCCACTGATTTCCTTTAAAGTCATCAATATCTATGATGATGATGATGATGAAAGGAAAATGATGATGATATATCACGATTGTTATTAGTTGATGGTTAATACTATATGTTTAGCAAGAGTTTATTATACACACACACACACACACACACACACACATATATATATATATATATATATATATATATAGTAAAAAGAGTGACAAATTTTAAATGAATTAATTTTCCTTATTTTTTTCGATGTTAGACATTCTGCATTTGTGTGGTAGTGACACAAATGTCTTTCTTGCCCAAACATAAGGAAAATTAATTCATTTTAATATGTGGAAATAGCCACGCTTTTCCTGAAGAATGTCACGAGACCCGAAACACGTGTTGAAAGATTATGGAAAATAAAGAATAATATAAATATTTTTTGAAAAAAAAAAAACCCTCATCACAGCAAAAACGTTTGTAGTTTCTCTCTTCGTTTTAAAATAAACTTTTCTCTCGTTGACAGACATGAAAGATGTATTGTTAAATGAACCCCTAACATTTCCGTACCGGTGGAATGAACTGAGATGACACAATTCTCTGACGACCTCTTTCACCAGATGTTACCCACAGGACATCTTTCTATGGGTTCATGTTAAATATATCGTGTATCGAACAAAGGTACGAGACGTCATTGATCTAAAGCAAAAGATCACTGATGCCATTGCCACCATTGATGAGGCTATGCTACAGCGAACATGGCAAGAAATCAAGTATCGTCTTTATGTGCTTCATGTAACCAATGGTGCCCGTATAGCGGTGTATTGAATATGGACACTCTCTCTCTCTCTCTCTCTCTATATATATATATATATATATATATATATGTGCGTGTGTGTGTGTGTGTATGTGTGTGTGTGTACAAGTTGCGCGGTGGGGAGCGTTTCGTAACGGAAAGTCAATGAACCGAGTTCGTTTTATTCAGTTTCGCATTAGTAAATTTTGAAAAAAATTAATCCATGTTTCTTAGCGTCAGCTATCAGGTAAACAGCACGGCTGACTGGGCATTATAGACTTGGTTGGCAACCAGTCTAGGCAAAGGACAAGTCTAAATTTAAAACCTGAGAATGACTATTTAGACATACATATTAAAGCTCATATGCCTATATATATATATATATATATATATATATATATATATATATATATATATATAAATGCATACATTCATGCATATATATATATATATATATATATATGCTTAAACACAGTTGTCATGCACATGCCCTACCGATTGCGTTTAAAACAGACTGTCGCCGCTGGGTGTTGACTTCAATGTCCACGTTAATATTTACATACGATCTATACTTGATATTGAGCTCTTTAACCTATAAATATTGCATATCTTACAGTATATTATTATCGTAAGTGTGTCTGTATGTCTTTGTCTTTATATATATATATATATATATATATATATATATATATATATATATATATATATATATAGCTTGGGAGTAATAGAATAAAACATTTAAATAACTTTCCATGAACATTACTGACACACTAACACTGAGACACAATGGTACGCACTCACGTCGCATAGACCTTTTTTTATTCACTTATTAGCTTATATATATTTTTGAATATATTTTGCGTAAATTTTGTTAAACCTCCAATAAAAGTTTTTTTAAAGATTTTTTAATTTGATTTTTCTATTCGTTTGAACCATTTTTCAGCTCCCCGCTATAATTTGAACTGAAATTTGCAAATGTCTGTGAACGTTTTTAGTGTACATAAAACAATATCAAATAGTTTTAAAGTTGTCTCCTTTTCATATATTTCATATTATGACATGAAAATCAGATTTGTAATTTGCTTTTCATCTTTGATATTGATTTTTGTTACATGAATTCATTACAATTTAATATAAATGTAAAGAAATATATTTATTACGAGTTTCTGAACATGTTTCAAACGAACATTGTTCAGCAAAGGGAAATTGAGATCAAGAGAAAAATGTTTTAAAATCGAGGAAAACATAAATTATCTCGATGAAAGAAAGGAAAATATTTCGTTGAAGTTTTATGGCGAAAATAATGATACATATTTGAAAAACCAATGCTTATTAACATTCAATCTTCTAGCTCCCAAGTTGTTATGCAGACCATTATTTGTATAGTGATCTCGATCCCCTACCTTTACAGTAAAATAGGTACCTCCACGTAAATGCTAAAAAAAATCAGTATACCCTGATGACAATATTCTCCAAACCTAATGAAAACAGAAGTTTAACGTTAAAATCTTTATGTTGTTATTAAGAGGAAGGATAAGCGTATTTTTAAATTATTTTTTTTTAATTATTCACTTCTTTTTAGAACATTCGAAATTTTGATTATTTTTTTTTCCTTCGTCAGTGGTTGTACTAACTTTTAGTGTAGCAAATTTTTGTCATTCTTTGCGGTAACAAACATATTAAATTGGAAATTCTTGCAAAAATCAAATAATTTTTGGATTTTAATAATATTTTCAGGACTTATTCATAAATGAATTAAATTATTTTTGAAATTTTTATTAGAAAATCTTGGTAAAAATATTTTTCTTCAAATATATTTCTCCCCCTTACTTAATTTTATGAAAGCTTCAGAAATTCATCGAGATAATTTGTAGTGACTACATTAGTTAAAAGCAAAAATTTGTTAAAAATTTAATGACCTATTTTTTTTTCTTTTTTCAAAATTGGACACGGTCTTACAAAAAAAATTGTTCTGAATTGGAAAATAAAAATGCAAAAGACTAAGACATTATTTAACTAGAAATGCTTTTAGCTAGTATTATGAATAATAGACATTCAAGACATCGAAAAAACATTTTTTCTTCAGACAATATATCTGAAGAAATAAGATTTTTTCAATGAAAAATGTATCTTTACGTGATTTGTTTCATTTTTTTACATTTATAAAGTTTTGAATTTTTTAAAGTTCAATTTTTATTAGATAATTTTTAGCGAATATTTTTATTAAAAAAAATATATTTACTAATTATATATTTCCAATCTTATTACAAGATGAAGACACCCTCTCACTATTTTAAAAAGAATTTGTGTATATTAATTCAGTATTTCTGAAATATGGATGCACAGAGAAATCTATTAATAAAAGATCACGAGTTTAAGAGTTGTCCGCCATCCCTTACAAGAAAAATCAAGACAAAACCCTAATGAAAATTGTCGTCTGCTACCCTACAAATAATTATGATCACTTTCGGTGGTCAATCCTCCGTCAATAAATCGATTAACACGTCGGAAAAACAAGGTCCCGTGATTAGAAAAGATTTCTATACTACATTTTAAGCTATAAGTTTATAATATTTGTTTCGAATCAGATTAACTTAACTTAAAATTTGTTATTATTTCTCAAATAACGTTTCAGAAATATATATTTTATTTTTGCAAGATTTTTAAATCGGAAAAATAAGTTTTGTTTACAAATGTCTGAAATATGGCAGACGTGATCGATTTTTGAAAAATATGCAACTCTATTCGAATCAACATAATTTCTGTTTGAAATATACGAAAGTATTTTCTTACAGGATATAGTAAATTCAATCCTTTAGCTTTCATTTAGAGATAAGCTGAAAGCTTCAGGAAAAATTTTCATTTTTAAAAATTGATTTTAAACCTTACGTATACTGAATTCATTGAGGTAAGCAATTCTGAGAAAATTAGAAATCCTACCAGGATTTATTATTGGAAGTCACAATCTTAACAACATAAGATATGCAGGTCACACAATATTGATATCCGATACAGAATTTAAACTACAGGAAATCATTGAGAATGTAGTAAAGGAAAGCGAGAAGAAAGGACTAAGCATCAATTGTAAGAAGAGAGAATATATGGTTGTCAGCAAAAAGAACAGCCTAAGACATGAACTCCAAATTAGAGATGCCAAATTGAAAAGTAAAAAAAAAAAATTAAATATTTAAAAGACTTGTTAAAATAGGACAGAAAATACGACGGCGAATTTCGAAGATGCATTGGAATAGTGAAAATGCCTTCGAAAAGCTAAGCAAAGTAATAGGAAGTAGAAAAATACTGAACTCTGTTGTGGTAGAAGTCTTCGTTATGAAACGAAAACTAGAAAAGCTCATCACAGTATAAGCTTAAAGCGATCAAAATCTGGTACTACAGAAGGATGCTGAGAATGCAAAAGACTAGATATTTAATTAACCATGAAGTTTTAAGGAAAATTATAGTAAAAACGACTCTTATAATTAACACCAGAAAGAGAGAGTTAAAATTACCCGGGCATGTAAAGAAGGAAGAAGGCCGAGAAATACGACACGCACAGGATTTATTAAACGTAAATAGGGTAGAGAAAAGCAATGAATATCATACTTACGAACACCCTATTTTCTGTATTTTCACCCCAATATTATTTTAAATTTGAGCTGTGAATCTGCGGGTAATTTAGTGTTCCAGTCGTGAGACCAAGTATATTATTCTTTTTAAATCATAAGTAATATTTCTAACCTGATGAGTTGGTAGAACAATGAAACGTAAGTGGCACTCCAAACGTAGGTATATGTATATTTATTAATATAAATAATAATTATAAATTTCTTAACCCCAGCTAACCTGTATGTATGTATGTATGTATGTATCCGTGCTTTGATTGCCTTTAGGACTTAAACACACGCCAGACCTCAAGTGGATCTCATACCGCTAAACATGCTGGAAAATTCTTCGGTTACTGTACCGCTCTGGTAAGTACTTGACTCCACTTGCTATCCACCTCATTTACAAGATCAGACCAAAAATGGTGTATTTATGCCATATATGACCAGGTGCTGTCCTGCCTACACTTTCCTGTACCGATAGAGTCCAAAAACATCTTTACAGACTTGTGGATGGGTAATTATTTTCCACCCTACAACCTCTTTCGCAAAGACGGATATTTGCAAGCCTCTCGCTACTTTATTTCTATGGGGCGTGGTGAGACGACATACATTCGCTAGTCTCACCAGTTCTAACCTTCCCAGCAAGACCAGCTTCATTTTACTGAAACATTCTCATTCCTCTTGTATTCCATTAATAGAGTCCACTCGAACAGCTTCTTCTACTGAACCACTCCTTTTTTAGAACGGACGCACAGTAATCACTAAAAGCATAATATGTTTAAGTCTAAGATTAATCGTTATCTTCCCAGATATCCTCATAAAGTGTGCCTCTTACCTGTTACTCTTTAACCCTCTACTTCGACTGTCTCTTGGGACTTGTACAGAATAAACGTTATTGTAAAAAATGTGTGTGAAAGGGAGAGAGCGATGCAAAGAGAGATATATTTGGAAAGTCAGGTACAAATATTTACAAATCAAAGTATTATTGTAATTATAAGACAGTGCGATTTTGTTAGTAGCATTTCTGTGCTACGCCTTCAAGGAATCGAAGTATAGGAACACGCACTTGTCCAATCGACGACATCTTCTTTGATAAATACGGTTTGAGAGACCTAAACAGATGATAATCTGAAGCAGTCAAATTAGTACGATATGGTGAATGCGAAAAAAAGAACATTACAACGACATCTCTTGGGGATACTCTTTTTGACAGTTTTGCAGTGTGTGGAGTGGCGTTGCCGTCCATCCGGATGATACCCTTACGCAAATGTTCTGCTATCTGACGGCGTTATCGAGTTTATGTTTTGCATACGATTTGACTCTTAGAAAAGAGTTACCATCAATTCCCATGCTGGCCTGGGTGGGAAGGGGCAGCGACAAGGAATCTTTCCAGCTCAGGCAATTAACTTTTGTCTCTGGGGTAGCATGAAAAATACAGGTCTCATCGCGTGCCGTCAACTGTTACAGAAAATTCCCCATCAGCCTCTCTATTTCATAAGCTAGAAAGAAACGATCGTGCGCTGAAACTAGTTTTCTTACATCGATTTTAGACTTAAAGTTGGATATATTTTTATTTTTTTTTTTTTTTTTTGCATTGACAAAATTTTATTACAGATAGCACTTTGATAGTTTGCGACAGTTTTATAGTGACAGTCATCTTTTCTTTGTGACGTCTTACACATCCACTCAATAATAAAAATAACTTCTCGATGTGATGAGAAACATTATATACTCACCGTTGTATCGTCCATTGAGGAACTTTATCAAGGTAAATGTGCATATTTTACTTCGTAACTTGTATTTATACACTGAAAAGTATGATCAATATAATTACAGCCACATCCAAAACTATCATGGATACGATAAGCCAAAATCCCCATAATAGCAATGATTCTGAAGCAAGCATATCTATATCTATAAAACAGAAGATGTCTGAGTGTGTCTGTCTTTCTTGACTGATTTCAATGAAATTGTACACAAATGTTGCGGATTTATCAATATAGTCAAACCAACCACACCCAATCTTCAGGACCCTCGGTTTGGTAGAAAAATCGATAACACTGAAGGTGGGTACGACCTTTCGCAAAAACCAAGGCAAATTTACACGCGAACACAATTTTTACTGGATGAGCTGATGTTGTTTGAACTTAATGCAAAACATAACTGATGTTACGAGGTTTATATAAAGTGCTTGAAAGTTTTCCTGCGCCATTGGCTTCATACAAAAGATAGCAAAAAACTATTGAAAAGATCGTGGTTTTTCGTACAACTTTCTCATTTTTATGAGTAATTGTTATCTAACACGTCGCAAAAATAATTGCCTTCATGCAAGAAATAAGATGGGATTTTTGTGTGATTTTAGTCCTGCTCGCTTTCCCGCCTATAACGAAAAACCAATAAAAACTATTCAAAGCCCGTTTTTCGGTCATAACTTCCTGGTTTTTCATCCGATGCTTTCAAATTTGCCATGTAAATTACATATGACACACAAATTGTCTGATGTGAATAGTTGATTTAGGTTATTTCAGTTAAGTGGTGGTAATCTGCGAAAAACTAGGTCCAAAATCGCCTTTTACCCTTTAGGAAATAGTTACTCCAAATGATTCTATCCTAAATTGGCATTGTAACCACCTTTGACACAAATATTGTTTGAGAAGCATTATTGAAGCGTTAAAAAAGAAAAATTCCCGAAGAACCTCTTATTAATCCCAGCTTTACAGTAAACGTAAAGGAGTGTGAAGGAGTGGGGACGTTCATGCGTTTTCACTTGCAGTTGAATCAGACTCTGACATTTCATCCTTGTTTTTGTTTGATTATTAGATTTGTGATCAATGCCATACGATTTTGAAAGTTATTACAGCCATAGGAAATTTACTGAATATCTAAAACATTGATAGGGTTTAAATGAAATTCCTTTATTAATAACAATGAAGCACTTGCGAAGGACATACTGTAAAAAACTGAGGTCACTTTGTTTCATATTTGAATAACTTTAGGTCGTGTGTGTTGTGTGCTGGCTCGACTATTTTTATATGCTAGTCACTCGTGCATTATGGGTAGCCATTTTCATTGTATTATTATAACTTTTATTGGATAGGAGGTAACGGTTATATTTCAAACTGTTGTAGAGGTTATTGTGTAGAAATAATTGTGGATCCGAATAATGTTATTATTGGGAGATAATTTTAACTCATTGTTTATTATTGATTACTTAGTAAATTTTGCATTTATTCATTAAGTATTTGTTTGTTATTATTATCATTATTATTATTACATTTACTTATATTTATTTGAGTATTAGTAGTTTGCTAGTTTATTTATAATTGACTTAATTTTGTTTAATTTTTTATTTATTTTATTATGTTTTCTAGTGTTGTTATCTTTTTTTTAATTTAAAGTATTGGTTTAGTCTCAAAAGTGTTACATTATTTCCGTCATATATAGTGCATATACTTGCCTTTTTCGTGCATATACTTGCCTTTTTCATACAGTTTTTTTTTTTAGAAGGTATTTGTTTTAAGTTTTCAATATTTAAGCCACGTAGTAAAAGTTTGTTTATAGTCTCTGATCGTTTATTTAGTGATATGTGTTGCCCTGAGAAGATTATTATAGCTATATTCACGTTCCGACAGATTTTTCATTTTTGGAATTTATTGCTGTAGGCTGATGCTATTTCCTTATTTTAATAGTTTTGGTGTATTTTGCATTTAATTTCCCATGTATATTTAGAAAGGTATATACTGTTAACCTATATATTATTTCTAAATTGTGTTTTGCGTGAATCGATTCTGTTTTCAGAGTCAATAAATTAAACCTGAAAAGTTTTTCTTCGTTAGCTACAGATTTTACAGTGGCTTAATATATGATATTGTTTCACAGGCAATTGCCATTTATAGAGCATTCATATATTACTCTGCAATCACAGGTGATTTTGATTTATGATGGTGGTTTGCAGGTTATTTTTCTGTTGTTCTTATTTTATTATTTGTGTCAGCTTACCAGTGCAACTGTGACTGATTTTTAGTGTGTTTCTTTTAAATATTTTGTGAAGAGTTCTTGAAAGTGGGGAATTGTTTGCCTATGTGTTTAATGAATAATTTCCAACGACTGTTTTACGCTTTTGTTATATGCTAAGTTAAACTATATAATGTTTCTTTTTCTGTTATTTTTTTTGTACATTGTGGTGCGAATATATAAATATTAATATATATGTGTGTGTGTGTGTGTGTGTGTGTTGTATACAATTATATTGTCATTAATATGTTTGTGTAGACATTCTTGTTTTTGATACTTAAATGCATATCTAGCAGTGTAGAGATCGTAAGACCTATTTTAAAAAATGTATCCCTCCCACCCGTATGCCCCTGATCATGAGAATCCACTCAAGATGAATTACTTTTAAGTCACGAAAAGCCATTACAACACTGAATTAAATAAACGCGGACGTCTACTCAAACATAAATATCAAATAAATATAACATTTATAGCAATTAGTAATTACGTAAGATTATGTGTGTATGTGTATGGGCACATATGTGTATACTAATTCGTTATGATAAGACAGGATATATATATATATATATATATATATATATATATATATATATATATATATATGGAGGGGAATATACATATGCGTACGCATGCTGACAAAAAACAAAAAATGGAAATAGATCTAAGAACACACAGGGGTCATTAAATGATAGGAATATAGTAATCTTTCTGACCCTTTATCGGACCAGTCTGAAATGTTTTATTACCCTTCACGCAGACGGAAAACCTTTGTAGCAAAATTATTTAAAAAAAAACTTTTGCGGTTTCTCTCTTCCTTTTATTATACGCACTTTTCTCTAGTTACAACTATCATAACCTCTTACCTATATATATATATATATATATATATATATATATATATATATATATATATATATATATATATATATATATATTACTATAACCGTTATTTTTAGTGGGTACATGTATTTGGTTTGGTTCACTGTATCTTTTGTTCTTTTTTCTCAGTGAAATTCATAAAAACCAGCCACGATTTAGAAGTCCTGCTAAAGACAAACTGTGTCTTCCGTCAGCTATATCTCTTCTTCCTTCATAGAAACTGCGTGTATGGCCGAAAGTAGCTGTTAACTATTACGGCAGGGGAGATTACTCTCACAGATCAAGTTTTGAATTATCTATTTAAAGAACACATCTCTTGATGGGGTTTCTACAAATGTACGTCTGCTAGCTTCAATATATATATATATATATAAGATAAGTTTAAAATAAGCAGCTCGTAAACGTTTGCTATAGGTGCACACAGGGATAAAGACTGATGGATGCTATGTTAAATAGAAGATATTTATTATATTTTAATTCAAATTTCCAAATATAATAAAGCCCTGCCATTTAATATGGCATTGATCACTCCTTTTCCTGTGTGCATCTATAGCAGACTATTTTAGGAGCTGCTTATTCTATTCTCATTATTATAATGCTCTGCCGTGGGTAGCTTTACGGGTCCGTTATTGTCGATAAAATTTTCTGATGAAAAGCAGTATGCTTCTTTTTTCTTTTTATAGCTCCCCATGACATTGTGCAATCTTTTATTACGCGGGTGAATAATTTTTGGTGTTTTTCTTTTTTTTTCTTTTAATAATTTTGAATTTAGGATTCTTTTGATCTGGGCCGGATGGCTATTCTCGACCACTGTGAGTTTGGCTGCTGTGTGCATGATATGCAGTCACCGATTGCACTTTTATCATCGTAGACTTGCCAGGGAGTGTAAAAGCTGCCATTTCTACACATTATAGTGTGCGTGTGTCTGTGTATGTATGTATCAATGGTGTATGTTTAAAAGTTAGAACAACTCCTCAAAATCTGAATAAACGCGAATTTATTTGGAAGAATAATTCTTTGGTCGTTCCGAGAGCTTTTTTGTATTTATTAACATATATATATATATATATATATATATATATATATATATATATATATATATATTATGAATTACTTGATTTAAAATATGTTTTTTTCGTTACACAGTTCTAACCATGTTTCAAAAAATGGAAGCTAAAAGCCACGAATTTAATTTTGTGATTAAATTAAAGACATTAGTTCCATTTCATCCTCAAGCGAACTTTGGACTCCCCAAAAAAATTTTTTACATCAAGTAATTTATAATATTAATGCTCTGTAAATTTACATTGAGCACTATTTTGTAAAAATAAAAATATCTATAAGAACACAGGATTATATATCTTGCTGTTCTTTCTTTTTATTTATATACATATATATATATATATATATATATATATATATGTGTGTGTGTGTGTGTGTATGATGTGTATATGTATGTATGTAAGGAAATTGGAAATACAGTGAAAGCCCGTGTCTCATATAATTATGAGTTTTGTCACCGTACGTGCTTAATACAAAACACAATTCCTGACAATTGCGAAATGTCTCCATTCGATTTCTGGAATGGCA
This sequence comes from Acanthosepion pharaonis, assembly GCA_903632075.3. NCBI lineage: Eukaryota > Metazoa > Mollusca > Cephalopoda > Sepiida > Sepiidae > Acanthosepion > Acanthosepion pharaonis. The sequence continues at coordinate 2,844,487 of CAHIKZ030002290.1, read as the reverse complement.
CCAAGTCCGGTATCTGTCCGGTCCGGACCGCAGTCCACGGTCCCAGGGTGAACCCCCCACTGGACGAAAGAACTCATGTGGAATGCGACACTTAGCACTGAAACAATGTCTGGACGCGGGCCAAATGTGTTTGCTTGTTATCATCATCATAGGTCAGTGCACAACCTGACTGTCGCTGCATAACAACACTGGTCACTTTCATGCCCCATCCTACCTTCAACGCCTTTCAATCTTCTCTAATCTTTTGGGTACGGGGCAACAAATTGCATTGATGCGATCAACGTAAATTGTTTTGCAGGCAGGCGGGAGTGTGACGGCTGGGGCCGTGGTGGCATAATAAAGTATTTGAATGCGTATGTATATGTCTGTAGTTGAAGGTAAGCCGAGTAAGCTGTATGGCTTTGATCATGCGCTGGCAAAATCTGGTCATGTGATTTTCTCCTTGCTATGATGAATGGTTGTCCATATCTTTACCAGTGAGGAAAAAGAGAAAACAGGAGTCGTAAAAACTGATACTTATATGTTTGCTTAAACATGTGTCCGTTCCTTTGTCTTAAAAAAAAAAAAGGATTTTATTAATAACACATTTAAAATGATTTGTGCAAAAATCAATAAGTACAAGTCTTTACTAGGCATTGTTAATGATGAATTATTTCCCATTATACAACTCATTTCCCACAGACGAAACGTTATTCTCGCAATTCTGTTGTTATTTCTAAGACAAATGTTCAGACGAGCTACAATCATTAATACTACAAGTTCAGACACTCAAAACTCGGATAAACCTTACAAGATACAGACAATCGACTCACCCTCATTTACTACGTATTCCATTGGTAAGGAGGAAGGCCAGCTCAAATCGCTTCTCCATCGGAACTGTCACATTTTAGAATAGACTCCTAAGATAAATCTTTACCGAACACTACAAAACTTAACAATAGTTTAGCCTCAAAATATGCGCTTCTTAAATTCCATTTATGCTGTCACAGCAGCCTAATAGAGTAACACTCTATCTCGACTGGCTCTTGTGCTATGTATTTCGTAAACAATCGTATATAAAAACTTAAATTGTGCATACTCGGCTTGATAGCTAATACTGTGTTTGTTTTATCTTGCTGAGTATCAATCCAAGGGAATAACTCTAGTTCCACGGCCACATATATTTATATAACAATATATAACTTCAGAAGACTGACATTTCAGTGATAATAACATTCGTTTCCAACTTAGGCATAATTATATAAAACACGTCTCGCAAAGTATGACTACGTTGGAGAAATTGAACATTACTGATCGTTCTACGCTGGTTTATTGTACGGTAAGCACCTAAGCTCCTTCTTCTACGTATTGTTTCTCTACGGGCTGTGAAGGCTCATGGATCACCACAACCTTTTATCCTTCAACGATGTAAGCAATACATGTACCATTGTTCGAAACAAAGGGAAAAATAAAGCATTGTTACTTAATATTAATTCTCATTTATGGTAGTGAATGCTGGACAGTCTCATCAGGGATGTAGAAGAAACTTGAAGGAACAGAAATGTCGTTCTACAGAAGGATGCTGAGAATCCCATGCACCGAACATATGAGCAACGACGAAGTTTTAGTAAAATGGGGAAAAAAAGAACACTTATAATTAACATCAGATAGACACAATTGAATTTCTAGAGGGAATAACGAGGAAGAAGGGCTTGGAAAATTTGATATTTATGCAACAAGGTGGAGGGAAAGGAAAACAACACGTAATCTATAAGATTGATTAAAGGGATGACGAAAGAGAGTTTAGGAGTGCTAAGAAAAAGACAACATTTATTAAGAGATGCATAAGTCAGGAAATTGTGGAGTGCCATGATCGCCAAGAGACACAGTACTTAAAAGAAGATATGTTTTATTTATTCAATATAATATACTACCGTATTTTCCGGCTTACAAGACACACATTTTTTTTCTAAAAAATACTCTGAAAAATATGTGTGCGTCTTCCACGAAGAATGTAAGGCAAAGCCTAGGCTCAAGTAATCATGGACAGTCACGTAATTAACTTGACTGATATGAACGCGGATTTTATGTTGAGTCAATACACTATAATGCTCTCTATCTATCTAAACCAGCATTTTATATGCTGTAACCTCAGTACTTAGCTGTTACAAGTATTTCCAAGATTATAAACCTTCCTGGAGCCCAGCCACAAGCTTAAACATGTTCTCTTTACTAGCAGCAGTGGGAGCCTTTTCTAGAGTTGATAAGTATTGCCAAGCAAACAAAATAGGATGAGTGATTAACGTAAACAATACGTGGCACCAGTATGTAAGGGACGCATGGTGAATGTGTGGTTGTATGAGAATGATTTTTTTAAAGAAATGTCTTTCCCTTTTTAGGATACGTCTTCCAAGTCACACCGTCTTGTAACCCCGAAAATACGGTAATGTCTGGAAATATTTACCAATATCAGACATAGTTTGCGTAGCATAAAATCGTTACTCCACCCACCAAATATGACGTCCTGACAGATAGTAGCTCACACAATTCCAGACTATAGAATTTGCTGGAGAATAAAAACGAGAATAATATCTGGAAAGAAAGGAAAGAAGAATCATTTAGACGGTAGCAAACTGCACAAATCAATTATTCCATTTGCATATCCATTAATTAATTATTAATTAATTAATTGATTAATTTTCGTTTAAAAGCATGTCAAACATTATATTACTTAGCTTGACCCACAGATCCATTTCCTTTCCTTAACGTCGACAGATTTTGAATATTTTTAAAGTTCTCTGATTCAAATTTGAACGTATAACGTTATTTTATTTCAAAGGTGCTAATTTTTCTGTGTAGAGTGTTCGCAATAAATTTCTATATTTGTTTTTGTTAGTGTCCTCAAGGAATGAAACACGTTGTGTGATAAAATGTTTTCCTCTTGTCATTTATCTTATCAAAATTCACACATACACATGCACACTCACACACACACACAAACATATATATATATATAGTTGTATATTTAGGCAGAAATCCTTCCTGTATGCATGTTTCATTAAAAACGACAGACAAGGTACTACGGTTAAGATTTTTATTTAATTTTTCTTGGGTTCGAACAAGAGCTTTCTTTTATGGACAAAGGGTGTGCAAGAACTATCCCAATGTTTTATATTTTCGAGCGCTTTCGGCTATACCTTTAGCCATTTTCAAAGATGATTCAATTTTTCAACTTAATTGAGTGTGTGAATTGTGTGTATGTTTTAATGTGTTAGAGAGATGTTCTTAATTTCCTAATATGGTTAGCATATTATGGCTTTGTTCATAGTTAATACTGTTAAGAGTTGGCTTTTTCTTTTTTATTATTAAAGCTTCCACTATTTTTAGAGATGGTGGAAGTTATTATATTTGTGTTTTCTACTAGTATGTTTCTAATGGTGTCTGGTAAGTTTGTGTTTGTATTTAAATGGGTTCTAATGGAGCTGTGATCAGATAGGTGTAACGTAAGATGTCTGGATAAGCATGTAGTTGTTTAACCGATGTAATTATTTATGAGTCCGGTTCGTTCTTTGTAGTTTTGACTTAACTGTTGTGTTGTTATTTTTGAAGATAAGGTTAGCTGTCTTAAATTTTTTATAATAGATAATTAATTTGATTTTTTTTTTATTTCGGGTTAATTAGGGTAGTGTATTTCTTTATAATATGTCTTAGTGAAGATTCTTGTTTGTAGTTAATGTGCACTTCGTTTTTGTAATAAATGTTCATGTAATTTTTGACTTCTGTGTTCACTATCTTTATTACTTAATTTGGGGAGGAATAGTCTAAGTTGGTGTTCAATAAGGTGGTTAGGGAAACCGTTGTTAATTAGCGTTTGTTTCACATTATTAAGTTCTTTGAGGAAGGGTAGTCGAGAGGATGAATTCTGGGGAGCTTTTTTTAGGAAGTTTTTTTTTATTACTGCTGTTTTGTACCTGAGTGGGCATTCGCTTTTGAAATTAAGGCGGCAAGAGTTTTTGCTACTGTTTTTTTTTATATAATGAGGTGATATAAGTGTTATTGCTATATTCTAAGAGATCATCTAAGAATGGGAGTTTGGTTTTTTTTTTTACTAAGTTCATAGGTAAACTGAAGGACGGAGTTTTTCTCAAATGTGTTCTTAAGTGTATCTATTTCTTTAATGTTATTTGCTAAAATAAAAATATCATCTACGTGGAGGACATATATTTTCGGTTCACAGACCTGTGTAAATATCGTATTTTCTACATGGGACATGTAATGGTTGAAAAAGCATGGACCGAGTGAATTTCCCATACTAATATCATTAGTTTTGGTGTAAATGTTGGCATTATGATCATAGAATGGAAATTTAGTTGTGTGTAGTATTTTATTTTAGTATAGATGGTTTGATGGATGGTGGAGGATAAAATTATAAGTATACACAGAATTGAGGATAATGTTAATGGTTTGATCGACGGGGACGTTTGTAAATAAGTTTTCGACGTCAAGTG
>CAHIKZ030002290.1:2745000-2837500 GCA_903632075.3 Acanthosepion pharaonis | reverse complement strand
TGCTTCAAGTATTTTAGTTTTTTGTCTATTGTTTTCATGTCGAAGTATAGTTGTGTTTTCGACAAGTATTTTACGGAATTGTGTGTGCGGGCAGGCATGTTGTTTTAAATGCCTAAAAATGTTAGAGTTTTCATTAAAATGTAGTGTCAAGCGTCGTGAAAGCGAGTTTGTGGTGTGACCAACATAAATATTATTTAATTCGTTGGAGATACACTCTCCCAAAGGGCACTTGAATTTATAAACTATGTTGTTTTTTTGCAAATCGCTAACCGGGGGAGAAGAATCATTGCGAATATATATATATATATATACTATATATATATATAGGGTCGGCGGTCAAATTTTTCGCTGTTTAATGACACCTCCCTATCATTTTAGAAATTTCTAGGGTAGATTTACCTTTTGAGAGTTCTGAGGTAATAGTTTTCTTTTCAGCATCACTTAAACTGCTTTCATGGCCCATCTTTTCACTAAATTCTTACACTTTCCTAATAATTTGGCACGCTCAAATCACCGTATTCATAACAAATATGGCGCCACTTTGTTTACATTCTGCAGATCGGAAATTTCAGTGATTGCGCAGGTCTGTGTTGCCAACATTGTGTGAAAATTTTGTGTGAATTGATTGGGCGGTTTTTGAAATATTATAAAAAAAGTTATCTCGATAATAATTTGGCACGTAGTGTATATATTTGTGCATTTAGGCAGAAAATTCTCTTTTCATCATTTCTGATTGAATAAATTGCAAACATTACGTATGCTTAATTTTTATCATAATCATTTCATATTCACGAATATTTTTCGGTATATTATAATCAAATAAGGCAAGGAATGTACTGTAAATAAAAGTGATTCTTACTATTACTGTACAGTTCTTGTCTCATTTGATTGTATTATACGAGAAAATATTCGTGAATATGAAAGGATTATGTTAAAAATAAGCGTATATAATGATTGTAATATATATATATATATATATATATATATATATATATATATATATATGCAAATTTAAGTATATTATTTATACATTAATATGCGCGGTACTTCTTGGAAAGCGCTCAATATCAATAATGTAGCTAACATATTTAGTTGGATTGAATTGAGTTTGTGAGCCTTGGTTTCACGCGATTTGCGATTGTCAGACAAATCGCATATAGCGTGCAACCCAGGGTCACAAACCCATATCAATACAACTATATATATATATATATATTAATTTGGAGCAAATATTCTTAGCATTTTTTCAATAGATGGCAAGGGATCATGTGATTTCTTTTCACACGTGACTGAAATTTATAAAATATATGCATATTCTGAAAGCTGACATTTCAACAAGTTTTTTTTTTTAAATACTTGTGTAGATTATGAATATTGAATATACATACATTTAAAATAAAATTGGTGAAAAATTTGATACATTTCATTTGATCAGCTTTTATTTCCGGAAAGTATAAAAACATTGCATAAACGTCAGACTAAAATTAAAATAAAAAATAAGATATATAAGATTGATGGCGATGGTGAAGTTGACATAGCTGAGAATAATTTTCGAAAATGATTCGCTAAATTCATAAGTGGAACTGTTGATCTGGAAGACCGAGAAGGTTCTGGCAACTTGCAGTCGTTACTGTGTTTTCCTTTTAGAATAATCTAGATCAGACAACACCGTTCATCTGTAAAACACCCAACATGCCTAATACGAGCGTTGTATGATATTTGAAAAGTCTTGGATACGTGAATTGCAAGAATGTTTGCGAGTGTTCTACGATTTTGTGGAAAAATTTAATGGAGATCATTTCCATGTGCAATTCTCTGCTCAAGCACAACAAAAATCAACACAGTTTTTAAGAGAATAATCTCAGGCGATGAAAAGCAGTTTGATTACAGCAATGTGGATGGAAACACTTACTGGAAAAAAAAGAAATATGCTACTATCAACAATGTCAAATCACTCTATGTCCGAAGGTTATGCCATAGCATATTTATCTATTGTGAGACGAAACGTGTTCTATAATGCGTACCACTTCTTCAAAAGTGGAAGGAAGACGCTGAATTACTGTTCTTAATTGGAGCGATTAAAAGCAAAATTTGATGAAAATCCTACATAATTAGTCAATTACTATAAGTCCTTTTGCAGACCCCGAAGACATTGGTAAAACTTTGCTGCGATGTCCTACTAGAACCATAATAACACACATTGCATTAGCATTATATTTCGATCACTACAATATTTAAAAATATCAAATTCTCTGGGGAATGGAATCATTAAACTTTCTCAAAGATGGCCAAGTCAGATGCAACAACATAATTCATATGTGGTAGAAATATGTTTGCACAAATATGTAAATATTGACATTAAAGTGCATTTAAAATCACCAGGAACATATGTTCCGACGCATTTTTTTTTTCTATGACATGAACCGAATTCATGAAATATATATATATATATATATATATATATATATATATATATATATATATATATATATATATAAGAGGCGTGTCCCAAAATTCTGACTTCAGAATCTTTTTCTTCGTGCTCCGGTGTAGTCAAACCGCCTACTAATATAAAATAAATGATATTAGTCTTATTGACAATATTTTGATCATTTTATCTTTTCATTGAATTTCATCCAACGGCATTTATATATATATATATATATATATATATATATATATATATATATATATATTTCAACCAGGGTAAAATCACCGAATGATACCAAATCTAGCCACACTGATGAGATGTGATACAGCGAAACACTCTGTCTGTAGAAAAAAAAAATATATATATATATGTGTGTGTGTGTGTGTGTGTGTGTGTGTGTGTGTATATTGATATATATATATATATATATATATATATATATATATATATATATATCGTTATATAGCATTAGAGATCGTCGCCTGATTACGCAATTAGAAAACATTCTGAGCCAAACATTGACAGATATCAAAGCAACAAGCAATGAACTTTGTCTTTGAGCCACATCCGACCCCTTCCTATCAGAATATGAGCCAACAGCTGTTCATCGAATAACGAATTGCATTTCTCTTTTTATTACTGCTCATTTCTTTTCCCTTTTATATTTCTTCTCTCTCCAATGCCTTCCCTTTCATCTCTTTTTATCTTTCGACCTTTCTCTCTATATAGATTATCATTACTCTCTGGTTATTTTCAGTTCTACCGTTTCTCTTGTTTACTTGTTCGGGAAAATGCATAAAGGCCACTGCTCTTCCTTCGGCTAGCCATCGTTATTTTTGGTATCTCGAAATCTCATAGTCTTGTGTCGCGAGCGATAGAAACTATGTATAATTTTGTGGTATTTTCTTATTTCTCGTATCTCTTTGGCAGTGCCAGGAATATTCGATCTGAAGAATTTCTCGCATATCTCTTATTTTCTGGAAACTTTAACCTCGAAATTTTATCTTTAGAATAAACTTTAAAAAATAGATTCCTTTTATCGGCGTTTATAGCACAGGGATTTGTTAAAAGAATTATTATTTATTTCTTAAAAAATGCTAATTAAAAAATTATATCGTGTCTGAGTAAGGATTCCAAAACAGGAATCATATCAAGTCAAGGCACTGTCGTTGGAACTGTTCAACCTATAAAGCGATATTATCCTGAAGGAAATAACGATGCTACTGTTATGTATTATCGCTGGGTACAATCATAAAATATAAGATATAATATCTCTGCTGATTGCAGACACAAGAAAATTACAGGACCTCTTAGACAAGGCACTAAAGTAAAGCGACAAGAAAGGACTAACCATCAATAGTAAGAAGATAAAATATATCGATGTCAACAAAAGAAAAAAACAGTATTAGAAATTATTATCAGTATAAAAAATTATTAGAAAATTATTATTTAAAAATTATTAGATAATTATTAAAGAACATTAATATCAGTATAAAAGATCATTATTAGAACTTCAAACTGGAGATATCAAAATCAAACAAGTACAAAAATTTAAGTATCTGCGGAATGTTTTACCAGATGACGGAAAATTCTACACCAAATTTCGAACGCGCATTGGAATAGCAAAAGGTGGTTTCCAAAAATTAGTAATGTAAAAACAGGAAAAATCACCTTAGAAACAAAAGACATTTCAACCCAATGAATGTTAGAAATTTAGCTCACAGACGAAAGGAAAACTTGAGGTAACACATACATGTTTCTACAGAAGCATGTTTAAAATACTATGGTCGGTGTATTTAAGCAACGACGGGATTTTAAAGAAAATATAAACAAACCGAACAATTATTCATAAGAAAGAAAGATACAGTTTAAATTTCTAGCAGACATAATGAAAAATGAGTCCTGGAAAATTTGACACGCACAAAGCATGACAAGAGAAACAAAAGTATGCAGTGAATTAAGTACCTAACGAGCTTGTCTAAGTGGATAGACAAGATGGAGAGATAAGTTTAATAAAAACTCAAACATTTCAAAGGCACACATAGGATAAAAGCATCATTCGGACTATTGTTCTTATCTTGGCATATTCACGATGTTTCGGCTGGTTTACGCTCTGGTCTTCTTCAGGTGATATTAGTTGCAATTTCGAACCGAACCCTATATTTAGTCCACGGGTGTAGATTGTTCTAATTCCACGTGATATGCTATTGTTGCATATCTTAGTTACTCAATTTTCCAATTTATTTTCACTCTAATGCGGCCAGGTATTGATCTCTTTTGGTCAAATCACTTTTGAAGTAATTCAACCAACTTTTTTATCCACTGGGCCATCTGAGTTTATTTTGAGAATTATAAACCTTATGTTTCAGTAACCATTTTTTTTACCAAAGCTCATATTACAATTTTTAGATTGTTGTTGATTTTCTCGATCTCGCTGTATTACTGGTTTCATGTCTATGTTTGGCCGGTTTAGAAGATTTTTGTGCTGATTCCATAAGTTTTCGTATTTTCCAGTAATATTCTCTCTCTACGATTTCAGCTTCATTATAAGGAGGGCCGTATTCAAACTTTTCCCGCCAAATAAGTTCACCCATGTTTGATTATTTTATTTCCCTTCGTTTTCCTATGGACTAAATAAAGGGTTCGAACGAAATTGCAATGTATATCATTTGAAGAAAGCTGGAGCGTACAACATCCAAAATGTCGTGAATATGGCAGTAAAGGTGAAGACACTAGACCGAATGATGCAAACAGTGTAAAGAAGAAGAAGAAGAAGAAGAAGAAGAAGAAGAAGAAGAAGAAGAAGAAAATTATTTAGTTACTTAAAAATGTGTAGGTTTTAGAATTTTACTTATAAAACCAATGGGATTTTATGCGATGCGCAATTACGTTAAAAAATTGCAGTTAACATTTTACATCAATGATTTCATTATATGTGCAACTATTTGTTTTTACACTTGAAGGAGGTTTATACGGTGTGAGACAAATTTAGAGGCCAATATCTGTTTTTACTGCTGTCGGTTGACTGGTTGTTTGCCATGTGTTTTATTGTGCACAAGAAAGTAAAAATCAATAAGATAGATGTTTACCTAACCATTTATTTTCGGGGAAATTATTAAGAAAGTCGCTCTTCTTTCTATAATCTAAGTAAGTGTTTCCCAAACGGCGCGCTTAATAAGTGCAGCGGAAGAGGATAGCATGTGAGGCGGAATGGTTGAAAGATAATCAAAGATTTAGAAACAGTTTAAATAGTCTCATTATAAATTATTATAAATAGTTATTGATCGATTTTATTATTGTGATATTTTACATTATATCAAGTATTAAGTAAATAGTAACTAGACTATGCAAATTGTAAGAGTGAGTTGTCAATGATTATGTTCTGACTTCCAATCGACGGTTATCTCCCTTTAAGCCTCCCTCTGTTTTTGCCCCATTTTAAATGTAATTTTTATCATATAAAATTTGGTGTCGCGTAAGCAAATTTTAATTCCGAAAATATGGCCAAGAGAACAAATGTGTAGAAATCAAGGGAAGTACTCTCCCACATAATCAATGCCTAATGGCAGCCAAACAAGAGTAATATAGCACATGGAGAGGTCAATATCAATTTTCGCAATTTTTCCAGTGATTTGAGCATTCAATTTCTGAATACTACGATACTTTTCATGATTATTTTCACAACAGTTGTACTAATGAGCTCTATCGTCAACTATCTATCTGTCGAACTCTCTGTATTAGCAGAGAGGGACCCGGACGAAGCTTTGCCGAAAGGCAAAGTTTCGTTCGGGGAGGTAGACAGGGCCTGAATCCGTCAAGGCGGGTTCAAAAAGGCTATATTTTTGGCCGAGCCTACGGGCTCGGGGATACCCACATTAAACCGGCCTTGTGCCACATTCTATCCTCGTGGGTGGATTGATAAATACTAATGAGCTCTATCCTCTCCTTGGTGCCTCGACCGCGTGAATTTCAGCGTGCTAATAGATTGGCAACTAGGTCACATCGTTTTACTGTGAAAATAGCTAGATGTAGCCGTAAATCCTTTTCTAATATTTTCTTTTTTTTTCACAGGCATAATTCTTCAAAAAATTAAATGCGACGTCAATCACCGCCTTCTATCCTGTTATTGTTCTTTCTTCTCACTAAAGTAGGTAATCCCACGAAAACGCTAAAAAATCGTCATACCATAATGAAAACAGGCTTCAGACTTCAAAATCGTTATATTATTATTAACAGGAAGGATCAAAGTATTTTTTGATTATTTAATTAATTTTTAAAATTTCTTTTTAGAACATACTAAATTTTGATTAAAAAAGTTGTTATTCCTGCGTCAGCGGTTGTACTAACTTTTAGCATAGCAAATTTTTGCCTCTTTTTGAGTGACAAACACATTAATTTGGAAATTTTTACAAAAATCTAATAATTGGAAGATTTTAATGAAATTTTCAGGTCATATTCACAAATGAATGAAATTATTTTTGAATTTTGTTTTATTAGAGGATCTGGGTTGAAATATTTTTATACATATGTTTCACCCCCTTAATTAAATTTATGAAAACTTGAGAAATTCAACGAGATAATTTTTAGTGAGTATATTAATTAAATGCATAATTCTTTGATAAGTTTAAATCAAAGACGTTTTTGCAAAATTGGATTCGGTTGTACCAAAAATCTATTCTGAATTGAAAAATAAAAAAATGTCGTAAACCTAAGACATTATTTAATTAGAGAAGCTTTTAATTATTTTTATGAATAATATATATTAAAGACGATATTGTTGAAAAAGTATTGACGGAAAATACATTTGTCCAAATTTGTTTTTTTTTTTTTTACAATTTTAAATTGAATAATTTTTAAAGCATTTAAATCTTTTAAAATTAATTTTCAATAAGATAATTTTAGAAAATATTGTTAAGTAAAAGTATATTTACTAATCATATTGTAAAACTTTTTATAATCTGACGACCGCGAATATTATTAAAATAATTTCGACTTCTTTTTGTATGTGTGATTACGTGTAGAATTTCTGAGGTATGGATGTACAACACAACAAACCTAGCATTCAAAAGTCATGTGCTTTAAGAGTTGTCCTTCACCTTACGCAAAAAAAAAAAAAAAAAAAAACTTTACCGTCTGCGTCACTATACTTAACTCTGAATACGTTCGGCTGTCAATCGAATGTAAATAAATCGATTACCGCGTCAGATAAAGAGGACCCCGTAGTTAAGAAATGACCGTATACAATATTTTACTCTATAAGTCAGTAATATTTGTTTCAAATCAGATTAAGTAAATATTAAATTTGCTAATTTTCCTCAAATAAGGTTTCAGAAATATATATTTTATTTTTCCAATATTTTTAAAACCTAGAATTAACTTTTGTTTACAAAGGTTTCAAAAATGTCCGATTTTAATGAAAAAAATCGATTCCTATCAATATAATTTCTGTTTGAAATACATCACAGAGTACTTTGCTTACTGAGAATAGTAAATTTTTAAATATTTAGCTTTCAATTAAAGCTAAAATTAAAGCTTCAACAAAGCTTTTTCATTTAAAAAAATTAAAACCTTATTGAATTAGTGGAGGTGCCTAAAATGATTCTGTTTACATCCCTTGCGTCTTAATGGCTTTAATTTGAAGTCTGAAGGAATGTTTTGATCAAGTTATTGACAAAAGATTTTCTAAGAAAATTAATAATTTTCAAATATAAAAGATGTTACTTCGCAGATAGTGGACGTTACTTTTGACTCATCCTGTGTGTTATGCAGTAAAGATGAAAAAAGAGTGAAATTACAGACAGAATGCACTCAACCGAACTTTCTAGAGAAAATAATCTGAGAACGAATTAACTAAAACTCTCTATTTTCTTGGTTATCCTACTTAAATGATCCATTCATGAAACTGCCTTTTTTTTCATTTTTTTTTCTTTGCAAAACCAGGTCTAAATATTGTTAACAAGATTTTAGTTGATTTCTCAACGGAGGCTTTATAAAAATAAAAAAAAATCCACAACCTCATTTTAAACGAACAATGGTGACATCTGAACATCTTTGTGTGGATGATTAGCTAAATTTTGCAAAATGAAAACAATTTTTCAAAAATGTCACTGATCGTCTACACTAGGGGTGGCCAACCTTTTGATTCCATGCTCCAATATTTTGTACGATTAATTTAAATACGCCACACAAACATTCACTTCCTTTCAGTACGGGTTGTAATATGGATATATTTTAAAGTTATAATAAAATCTATTTATTTGAAAAATATATGCTTATGACGAGGGACGTATCCAGGAGTTTTGAAATGAATATAAATTGTGCAATAAATATAAAATCACTGAAATGAATGAGTAGAAGTGGCTTAGGATATAGTGGAGATTTTTACATATTATTAAAAATAATTAAAAATAATTATTAAAAATAATTAATTTTTCTTCATGTTCAATGTGGAATATTCTCGATATGAGACATTCTGTTTGTGTGTTGGCAATCTCCACTTTCACCTGAAGACGGTTGCGAGACCAGACCAGAAACACGTGTCGTGAAATTATGTAAAACAAAGTATAATATTTTTTCTCAATAAATCCACATTACAACCAAAAACGTTTGCGGCACCCTCTTCTTTTTAATATATATATATATATATATATATATATATATATATATATATATATATATATATATATATATATATTTGGTTGGATAGATGTGAGTTTGTGACCCTGGGTTTCACGCTTTAGCGATCGTCAGACAAACTGATTAATGTTTTAAAAAATTAGGGTTTATATGGATTGCGTGTATTGGTGTTATTGTGGAAGTGGTGGGGGAAATTTCGTCGTTTTGTCATTCATCGTACTAACGCAAACATCGATGTATGCAGACACATATACACACTTGGTCGTCCGTCGGGACTCATACATATATAAACATATGTGGGCAGTTTCGGCTATGACACATGTGTGTATGCGGGTGGTGTTATATCTATACATACGCATTTGTATGTTGAAATGTTGAAATCTAAACATTGGAAGTGTGACGGAAATGTCTCGTTGATGTGTACTTGTCATATGTATTTTCCAGCTGAAAATATTTCCTCGCATGTATGTATATGCGTGTTGTGGGGTTTGTGTAAAATTATGATAGGTAAAGATTATTATTATTTATATTTATATTTTTAAATTTTGAAAAAAAAAAAAAAAAAAAAAAATATTTGTTATATTTAAAGCAGGTTATTTGTTTGTTTTTGGTGACTGGTGTATATGTAACAGGTAGAAATTTGTAATCCTTATTGGTTAATTTATATGGTGATGTTTAGTTTAATATTCAATGTGCTGGGTGGGAGGGTAGTTCACCTCCTCCTCAAAACTAACTCCCTCCTTTGTTATTTTTATCTTTCTCTCGGTCGCTTTTTCCTCCATTTTCCCTATACTTTTCTGTACTTAATTTCAATATGGGCTATTCGTCGTCCTTCTTTTTACCGTAGCCTAGCCCTTCTTTCTTTCCTTTTTTCTTAATTTCTTTTTTCTTTCTTTCTTTTTTCTTTCTTCATTTCTTTCTTTCAGTTTATCACCCTTTTTCTTTTCTTTTTATCGAAACCGCACACCATTATTCGTCTATTTTCTGTATTATTTACGTTCTCAACCAATCTTTCCTTCGCATTTATTCTCTCTAAATGAGCAGTTAATCAATATATCGATTCATTGATTTAGACCCCGTTTTTCTTTTTTCTGCTTGCCATTGGTAAATAACCTTACTACCATATTGGTTGCAAAATGGTATTGATGATATTCAACATTAATGGTATTAGGCAGGATGTAGAAAATTGCGACAAGTAAAATCGTTTACTTTTACTTATGTGCTTTATTAGGAACTTTCTCCATAAAGTGTGTGTAATAACATATTCCTGTATATATGGAATATATATGAAAATATATATGGAAATTATGAACTGACAACATATTCATTATTATTATTATTATTATTATTATTATTGTTATTATTATTATTATTATTTAGGGACAGCACGTCAAAGAAGCGAGATCAGGGTGAAGATATACGAAACTCAATACACCCATCATGACACCCAGTCTTATAAATGTACGCTATATGGTAATATGGATTAATAGAAAGCAGAATGTCACTTTTCAGTTTTAAGTATCTTCAGGTCGGGCAACCCAGTTTACTCAGACTGTCTCTAATTTTCTTAGTTTCTAAGTATCTATATATAACTCCCAAGTTTCATTTCGAATAAGCAGCTAGGCTCATCCCCCCTTACTCCCCCTCATGAACAGATATGCGTCCAAACTTAAAAGGTATGCCCAAATGGAAATGTCAAGCAACTCTCTGGTACTGAACGGGATATTTACTGCAGCCCGTTTTAATTTATCAAGAAAATCATGTACGCCAACATTTCCAATCAATTCTGTTACGAAGCTATGAGAGACATAATAGATGTATTATTATTATTATTATTATTATTATTATTATTATTTTCTTTGATTTCTGGCGTTTACATATTTCTTTCTTTCCGGTCCCGCCCAGGATCTAAGGTTAGAAATGGCGTCATGACACTTTCCACTGACAAAAAAAAAAAAAAAAAAAATTACATAGATAAAGCCCTTCGTAAAGTATGGGCTGTACTTGTCAGAATATATTTTTGTATCTCCTTGAAGCATGGACTTCCAGGAATCCCTTCAATTAGTCTACTGCAATCTTTTCCGACCAGTCCTAGGGCTTCAACTACAACAGAGATTGTTGATGTTCCCATATGCCACATTTTTGAGATTTCTATTTCAAGGTCCTTGTATTTTGTTAGCTTTTTGAATATCTTCAAAGATACACTGTAGCCTGCATAGACTACCATATCAATAAGGAGGCAGTTTTTTTTTTTTTTGTTTCCAGTCTTTAATCACAATGTCAGGGCGATTAGCTTTGATTGTTCTGTCAGTGTGTATTGCGTAGTCCCATAAAATTGTTACAAGTTTTATTTCCGTAACCGGGTCTGGATGGTGTTCATGCCAATTTATTATTATTATTATTGTCATCATCATCATCATTCGATTTCTGCTATGGACACACTACCTACCAAGTCTGCGGAAAGACCTAAGGCAGGTCGTGGTGTGTTGTTATGGCCACATTTCATGTTAATTTTTTTTTTTTTTTTTTTTTTCATCTCCGATGAAGTTATAGCGTTACATAGACAAAGTTCTCCTTAGTGTGTGTGCTGTACTTAATAAGACAATTTTCTGTATGTCTCTTAAGCTGGGGTTTCAGGATTCTTTCAATGTGTTGTTTTGTTCCATTTTTATAATTCCAAGTGCACCTATTACCACTGGTATTATTCTTGTTTTCAATTTCCACATTTTTTTCTATTTCAATTTCCAGGTCTTTGTATTTTGATAGTTTTTCAAATTCCTTGGTTTGCTATGTTACAATCCGCTGGACAAGCCATATCAATTAGTAGGCAAGTTTTTTCTTTCTGGTTTTTTGACAATAATGTCCGGCCTATTTGCTTCAATTTTTCTGTCTGTGTGGATGGTATAATCCCATAGAATGGTGACATCTTCTATTTCTGTAACCGGCGCTGGCCGATGTTCATACCAGTGTTTGCTTACACATTTTCCAAAGTGTTTGCACATTGTCCAGTGTAAGTATTGCCCCACTCTATCGTGACGATTTTATATTCATTTGGGGCAAGTATAGAACATCCTGAGATTAGATGGTCTATTGTTTCTTGGTATTTGTCACAGAACCTGCATTTTGGATCCACATTATTATGTATGATATTTGCCTGAAAATTCCTATTATTATTATTATTATTATTATTATTATTATTATTATTATTTCATTTGATTTCTGTTGTATACAAATTTCCTTTCAGGCTTACAACCAGAGATCTAAAATCAGAAATGGCTTCATGACTTTTTCCACTGATCATTTTTGTAAAACAAAAACAAAAACAAACAAAAAAAAAAGACTAAGATCGCTCACATTTTACACATTTCTTTGTAATGTGTGGACTATACTTGTGAGTAAATTTTTTAAGACACGGTCGATCAGGAATCCCTTCAATGAATCTATCTAAACATTTTCCAATCAATCCGAGGGCTCCAACTACAACTGGAATATTGATATTCTTATGTGTGAAATTGTTGAGATCTACACTTCAAGATCTTTTTATTTTAATAGATTTTTGAAGATCTTCAGAGATAAAATTACAATCTGCAGGAACTGTCATGTCAATAAGAAAGCACATTCTGTTTTTGTTTTTGTTCTTTCATGATGTCTGAGCGATTAGATTTGATTGTTCTGTTTATGTATATTGTGAAATCCCATATAATTATTTTATGTCCTGTCTTTGTAACCGGGTATGGGCGATGTTCATACGAGATTTTTGCAGTTTTTTTTTTTCGTAAAAGTTGCATATTTTCCTGTGCAGATATTGGCCCACTCTATCATGCCCAGATTTATTTTCAGTGGGTGCTAACACTTTGCAAATTGATGGTTAATTATTTCTGGATATTTATCACAGAATATGTATTTTTGAGTCAACACAGTTTATCAGTATGTGTGCTGGGTCATTTCTAGTTAACAAGCATTGGCCCTGTGCAGCTTCAGTTTCACCTTTTAATCCTGTACTACGTAACCAATGATGGGTACGGATTTGTCTACATACGCTTTTTGGGTAAGGCACAGTATTGACCATGAGGTAGCTTATCTGCTTTCGTCACATTGCATTTGCTTTTACTTTCTTTTGTAGTTTTATATTCAGTGGGTGTTGACACCGTGCAACTGAATACAATATGGTCAGATGTTTCTGGGTATTTATCACATAATATATTAATTATTATTAGTATTATTATTATAGAGGAGGCACGGTGGAGTAATGGATATCGGCTTGGATTGAGGAATCGGAGAGCCGAGTTCGAATTCCAGTCGAATCCATTACCTTCACTTACGTGCGAATACCCTTGGGAAAGGTATGAATCCTCTTCTTCTCCCTCCAGCTAAGGGTAAATAGCAGGACAGACTGGGTTCTATAGCCTTGGATAGGAGAAGGACAACTCTGAATTCAAAACTTGCGGAGGGTCGTTTGTGGACCCTGTGGCACGTAGTGCACCAGGTCTCTGAATTCGGCCCTTCAAAAAGTGTGGATGGTCCTGCACGAAACCTTCACCACTATAATCAAAACTCGGTCCTGCACGAAACCTTCACCACTATAATCAAATCTCATGTGCTGTTGTCGGGCTGTCGGTTTCCTGGGAACTGATCTGCTTGACCCTCGTACGTCGGATTCGACGGAAGAGTCGAGCGATTATTATTATTAGTAGTAATAGTAGTCATAGTAGTGCTACAAGTAACAATTCTTACCAAAAACGGAATAACTTTTACGATTTTAGTAATAAGAAAACGTTAACTCCGCATAGGCTTCCATAATTCGTATTAAAACCGACCACTAAGAGAATTGTGTAGAGCAACACAGTTGGCAATCAAACAACGTTGTAATATTTTAATGTATGCGTAGGAATATTTTGTATGACTGTGTGTTATTGGGTTCCTGTTTTTCCCCTAAGGACATGTTTCACTAAATGACAGGAGCTGCTTAGCGCAACTTTTAAATGTTTTCCTTTAGGACTTATCATTGTCATTGTAATGACTTGGCTACAGTTCTACCCGCTCGGAGTTATACCCTGTGGATATAATTGATTTTTTTTTCCATGACTGAGTTACCCTCAAGATTTCTTTATTTCAAAAGAATCCATTAGCTTGGAAGAAAACTTCTTTTCTTAAAATGGCTGGTAGTATGCTACTGTTGACAAGCTTTGAGAGAATGCGCTTCTGACTGCTTCAGGAACATGATTTTCGGGTAAAATTAGTCGGATGGCATAAATATTTACAACATTTACGGAGATAAAGCATATAAAATAAAGATTAGTTAACAATAATTTTCCCAACTAAATTATCGATAACTACAGCATACTTCGAACAGAAGTGAAACAACAATACACATTGACACTACAAGCAACATTAATATATTTTACTGCAACCAGAGGCTAAAACATTATAAACAAGCCTGATTCGCCATGCGACACATCATTAAACAATTTATTTATCCAGTAAATATCTGGGAAGCGTTTTTACAAAGGACATACGTGTAACACTAAAATCCGAAGACGCATCGATTATTGAAAGATACGTTCTCAAAGCTAAGCGAAGTATTAAGAAACAGAAAAATTTCGTTAGAAATAAAGAAGAGTACTGAACTGATGAGTAATATTAGACCTCCTATATGAATGGAGGACAATATCTTAACAGACGAAGAAGAGACTTGAGATAAGAGAAATGTCGTTCTACAGAAGGATGCTGAGAATACGATGGAACCAACATATAAGCAACCACAAAATTCTGAAAGTAATAGAAAGGAAAAGGACAGTTATATTTAATATCAGGAAGAGACGGTTCAGATTTCTCGGGCTAAACGGTTTTGAAAAATCTGATATTTTCATGACAGATTGAAGGCAAGAAAGAGGAATATAACTTATAACTTTCCCATCGAGCTTGAGTAAATGGATTCCCGAACAAGGTTTAGAAGAGCCAACACAAAAACAAAATGTATTAAGTGCTGCAAATGACAGGAAATTGTGGAGAGTCATCATCATCATCATCATCAGAAGAAGAAGAAGAAAAGGAAATTAAAAACAACGAACTTCAAATAATACCTCCCCCACTATGAAATCTTATCTTCAGCCCACTAATGTATTTTATAATTTTCGCTGTCCCATGCAAAATTGTAACTTTTGTAATAAACAGAATAACTCTATCGGTCACACATCGATTGCATTAAATCGAAGATTGACAAACCACTATAGCGATCCCATTTCAATAAAGAGCACAAGTACACAAACAGAAATATCTGTACACATGCGAAAAATCCTTGTAAATAACAATGTTATTCTAATAAATTCTAATTGTAAAGCACGTCATAAGATAATAGCTGCACTTTACGTAAACAATTTAAATCTAGTCTCAACATTTGAGAAAGGAAAGTTCGTGCTGACGGATCATTAGACACCACAACATAGTGTTACAACAATCCTCATCCAGCACTGCTTGGAGATATTATTACTTCTGTACAAAACGTAAACATAGAAAAACATGCTAAGAAAAACGTCGTTGAAAAATGAGTGATAGAAATCATTTAGGACAATAATTACGTCACTCTTAGCCGCCATAAAAGGAAACAAAAGAACATTTGAAAACCTGAATAAAAAAAAATTATAACGTTTTTCTTTAACATCACTTTGAATGAAACATGTATAAAACAAAGTTTGCTACTCAAACATACAATGAATAAATTATCTACAAAATTGTATTTCTTCCGATATCTATTATTTCTCTGAGGATAATCTTCTATAATAAACTTTTTTGCTTTCCATATCATCTACGGCAAAATAAAACGCTATCCATATCCTCTACGGCAAAATAATAAAAAAAAAACACTTTGCAGCATAAATGTCTTTATTTGTCCCTTATTTATAATACGGTTCATCGGGTATGAAGCCCAAGAGCCACTCATTGAAGTGTATTATTGAATGTAAGATGAAGTGGATGGAAGTAGAAGGAAATGAAGTATATGAGGAAATGAAGGATTGTGACTGATCCTATGCTTGAAGAGATTAGATTTTCGTGGTCATCGAAGCATTCACACAGTAGCAGTTCTCAGGAAAAAAAAATGCTGTCTGAGTGGAACTTGCTTCTTAACAATGAAATGTTGATGAAATGTTGCTGATTCGACTCGCTGGACGTAGAATCGTCTTAGCTGCAAATTCTTAAGATGGTGGAACAAAAGAGTGGATCTCATCAGAACATATGTCATAGAAATATCAATAGAATAGTGATAGGCTTCAATAATTGCGTCTGGAGCGAAGAAGGTTGTCGAGTAGAAAGCCGAACCAGTTTCTTTAAAAAGTTTTGGGCTTTATCAAGGCAGGCGAATGAAGATTTGGTAGCTCCAGTTTAATCTAATTCTAATAGAGATAAAGAATTGTAGACGAAATCAGTTACGTTTTGGAGCGATACAACGAACCGATCATTTTCCCAGCATCTTTAGCGATTGATAGAATATATTAGTTCCAACTGAGGTTTCTAGTAAGTGAGACCCAATAACCATTCAATTCTAGGAGCGTTGTTGATAGTATAACCGGAAATCGTGACAAGAGATGAGTCGGTGTTCCATCGGTGAAAAACGAATGATCGCTCGGATACAGCAGTACTCCAATACCTCCATAACCAAGCTACCATTCCAATATCTCTCTAACTGAGCCATCATTCCCACTTTACCGATGGCATAGCGACAAGCCCGTTTTCCCCCATTGAGATGTTTGATATAGACGTTGTGATCATCTGTAAGATTTCGAATATGCCGATTATATTTAGTGGAGGGGGGTACTTCCGTAAACTACGGTTTCATCAGCCTGTATGGTTGCTAATCATCTGAGAAAGTTCCTAGCTGGGAAATTGTTCAGATCTACTTGACACTCGGTGGGGAACGTACTCAACATCATGACTCACTTTAGAAAAAGGCCTTGCACAACGATAACTTTAAATATTAGTTTTCTCTAAATATTAAAAGCATAATACATATAGAGATCACTTGCGATTCCTAGTGGATTTCAAAATAAAATAAGATAAATATTTGCACAATTTTCATCAAATAGAGCTGCCAGAGGGGTGAGATAGATAGCAAGATCGAGGATGCAATTCTGCTTTAAACAAATAATACCTCAGTTCCCTCTGTTTCTGAATTACAATTGCCTCACTAACGTATCCGAGAATCAATTTAGGAATCAATTCCCAGCTCCCCAAAGTAGCAATTATCTTGTTCTCAGAACAGATTGTAACTCCTATCGAAACATCGATGGTTAGCCACGAGCAAGAAGATAGTCATTTAGTTACTCAAGTTTTCCTGTAAGAGCCTGAAGTTTGACGTGTTTTCGCAGTTAGCTGCAAGGGATACAAACGAAAAATACAACATTGACAGCTTTGGGCTAAAAGTATCGCCTCAAGAAATATAGGAGGATTTCAATCGGAGAATGAATAAACAAAGTTTAAGAAAGAAAACCGAGCGAGAAAGATAGAGGGAGGGAGAATGAAAGGTAAAACATGAATAAAGTGATATACGTCTGTGATCATAGGTACATAGATATATATATTTACATATTTGTTATTGACATAAGATGGAAAATCACGATGGACAATGATTAAAACAGAGGCAAGTGTGTGGGGGAAAAACACACACACACACACACACACACACATATATATATATATATATATATATATATATATATATATATATATATAAAGAAAGAACAGTAAGATATAAAATCCGGTGTTCTTATAGATATTTTATTTTACAAAATAGTGCTCAATGTAAATTTACAGAGGATTAATATTATAAATTAATTGATTTAAAATATGTTTTTTTTCCACACATAGTTCTAATTAAATTAATTGATTTAAAATATGTTTTTTCCGCTACTGTTAGAACTGTGTAGCGGAAAAACATATTTTAAATCAATTAATTTATAATATATATATATATATATATATATATATATATATATATATATATATATATATATATATATATATATATATATATATATATATATTGATAATATTAGTGGAAAATATACATACATATGAAAATATATCTAAAAAATTCCCATACATGTATATTTTCAGAAAAAAATTTTCCAAGAGGAAGGATCCAGGTAGAACACAATGTCTAGGACAGAGTAAGGATATAATAAAAAGGCTTAAACACTAATATTCCATGGTCATATTATTTTAGGAAGGATGCTGGTTCGAATCCTGCCAGAGAGAGCATATTTTTATTAAGATTTCTCGAATATTCAGACGGGTTGATGTTAATAAATAAACTACAGATATTATATCTGCTAACATATAACATAGAGAGAAACAATTCCATAATGTATAATTTTTTCCGTTCTAATGAATGCTCAGAATGTTGCCAACCGCTTTGCATTTAAAAGCATAACGAAAATACTTGGGAAATAAAAATAATTGAAATTTAAACAGCTACAGTACACTTATCTCATTCTTTAACATCAATACACGGAAGGTCATTTGTGAGTGTGAACGGATTTTGATAAAAACTAAAAATTAATGTCTGTAATTTATTTAGTCAGACATGACTAAAAGAGAATTTGCTGCCTTAATACACAGATAATAAATAAATATACACTGTAATAAATAAACAGAGCATATACTCAAATATGGATATCTACTAAAAGTAATGTTTGAGTAATAAAATAATATCGGATTGATAAATGAAAAATAAATTCTTAATATATATATATATATATATATATGTGTGTGTGTGTGTGTGTGTGTGTGTGTAAACGCTCAGATATAATGAAATGTATCTGTAAATAGACAATGCATATAAAGACAGAAGAAAAACTTTTCATTACCAAAGAGTTCAGTCCTATGGTGGACTTTATCAAAGAAAATGTAAGTATTTTATTATGTAGCATGTATTTATATAGACATGTTTTGAAAGTGTTTGGCTTTACGAACGCTGAAATGTATTTGTACGTTTAAAGGGAGAGAATAAAGATAAACTATGAAGGATGCAATGTGATGTAATTTAATGTATTATAAAGGAAAATAAGTAAATGTTTCTTATTGCTATTGATTTTGTTTATTTTATTAATTTTTCATAGTTATTCATATACTTTTAAATTAATATAAGTGTTATATATTATTTTAATTTAATTTTATGAATTATTCATATATTTATTAATTTTAAATGATAGAAAATTTGAGATAATTTTTTTAGATATTTTTAAAATTGTCATGGCCACGTATGTTGGCTTGAAAAAGAAGTATTTCTTTTAGGAAAGGGAATATTTGAAAAATTTCGTGGCGGGAGGGTAACATGGTAGAAAAAAATGTAACATGGTAGAAAAAAATGTAACCTAACGATTTAAGTTTTCTTTTTGTCATTATTCATTTGAATGATGTTATTGACCACCTAAATAGAAACAACCTCCTACGTGGCGAGCAATATGGGTTTTGGTCGGCCTGATCCATTGCTGACGTCCTACCATCACACAAAGACTAAGTGATGCTCGTGTGGCAACAGACATAACTCGAAGACCATAGCATTAGGTATCTTGAAGGTCTTTGACAAGGTGTGGTAAATAGGTTTTCTACACGAACTCTCCAACTATGGAATCACTAGAAAGGTTTGCTGTATTATAAACCCTTCCCAATACGTAAACCTCGGTTTACAAAAGATGAAAATACTTTTGTATAATCATGAAATAAATTATAACCGAATGGATTTTGAGGATCCTCTGGACACATTATATATATATATATATATATATATATATATATATATATATATATATATATATATATATATATATATATATCAAGGATGTGGGTGCAGTTCAATTTACATTACATGAATTATTCATACAAAAAACAGATATAGAAGTTAATGATATAAATGGCGAGAATCCATCTTCGCAAACAAATTTAATATATTACATTAACCTCGAACCTGTAGATGAATGTTATAATCCCTGTTTACAAATTCCAGTTGCATAAGGTTTTCTTTTATTTTTTTTACAAGCGTTCATCTGTGCATACAGACATCATCAGGTATGGAAATAGATTTGTTTTTTACGTCCCGGTAATAACAGGACAACGAAAGAAGAGATGTAATCCGAAATATGTTTTTAGAAATGTGTTATTGTGAATTGTAAGAAATGTTTGAAGCGTGCGGTCGCAACGCTGAAGTTGAATTTTTAAATTTTAAGATTGTGCGTTTTTGTACTAATATAGTAATAGGAAAATTCTTTTGTACTGGTAGGTTTTTCAGTCAATGTGGCATGAACTAAATTGTTCAATAAATACAGGAATGTTTTCAATATCTGTTTTTGTATGAATGATTCATGTAATATATATATATATATATATATATATATATATATATATATATATATATATGAATGATTCATGTAATATATATATATATATATATATATATATATAAATGTATGTATGTATGTATCTATGTGCGTGTGTGTGTGTGTTTTCTGTATCTGTGTGTGTGAGTGTGTGTGTGTATGCGCGCGTGTATATGTGCATGTGCCTTAGCTATATATCTTGTATATAAACTGGTACATGTACATAATGTGATATTTTGCTTCTTTACATGTATAAACATCTATTTCCACCTGCACCCAGCTGACTGCGTAGCCTTCAACTATGACCAATAACCTTAAACGAATTATAAACATGTGCCAAGAAACTGAACATAACTTTTATGATAGCTGAAATCCAAAACTGAAGCCCATCCAATGCTCGCAATATCAAAGACTAAAATGCAGGCGATTTATCGATTATCAGTGCATTTAGTCAAAACACGCTCAGAAAAGCTGCAGCCTCCATTGTGAAACTTAAACATAGGATCATATATTAATTTCTCTATGTTTTCCTGTTTCACCCTTGCGTGTTACACAAAACAGGTTTCAGGAACACTTGGCTGGCTTCAATACTATATTTACCCGTGGGTTTCCCAGATTTAAATATAAATTCCCCTCGGCTAAACCCAAAATATTCCTCTCAGTTATGAATATTTTTAGAATGTGTCTGGAGACATATGTCTACATTGTGACTCCAACACCTTTTAGACTCAATAGAATGTCCCGTAAATCAGGCGGAGGAAAACCTATAAATTGTCAGACAGATGTCTACAATCTCTGACGTTATATTATATATATATATATATATATATATATATATATATATATATATATATATACATAAAAAAAGTGAACATAGAAGTCAACACTTAGAGGCGACTGTCTGTTCCATGCTTTATGCAATCTTCAGGCCACATATGCTGTTATTTTCCTCGGCTATTTATATATATGCGGGTTAGTGGTGCATTGTGGGTATTCTATTATGGCGGTTATTTTACCGGAAGTTGTTAAAATTTATTACGAAAAAAGCAACAACATGTTAAAGTGCATATAACATTTAATCATATTTTACATTTCTACCTATTTCTGGTAAGCTCCTTTCTATTGAAACGCTTGTTTTGCAAAAACTACCATAACTACAGAGGACAAATTTTAAAATAACTACAGAGCGCATTCGCGCGCGTTTTAATAATCCCCATGGCAACGGAATGCAGAGGCAGAGTTTATCATTTTCATTTATCCCTGAAGATGATCTTGGAAAAGATCGAAAGTACTTGGGTTAAAAAAAACTACGCTCCCTTCCTTGATAAATTCCATCTTGTTAACATTAAGAATCAGATTAAACAACTGGAAAAGATTAGTATAAAAATAAGTAGAAACATTATATCTATATTATTCAATGAAATATATATATATATATATATATATATATATATATATATATATATATATATATATATATATATCTGGCCGCTCGTATTCGAGGATAGCCGTCTCTTAGGGCGGCTAGCCAATCCCTATTGCGGACGCTCGCTGTGGTTTATACTGCAACTATGCTGAGCAGACCTTAGTTACAGTTTCTGGGAGAGAAGCGTGTTATCTAACGTGATCAACAATCTGAACAAGGCCAGTACACTCAAACCTGACAATGATGTGTGACTTCGTGCTAACACAGCTATCGACGACACCAAGCGTCCTGTCTACCGAATTTCTACTCACAAGTCTTGGGTCACCCTTGATATGGTTTTTTAGGCACTTTTTCAAAAGTGCTCCCCCGGACCGATAAAGTCAGGAAGTCTACTTCCTGACAAATCATCCGTGTTGAGATTCGAACCGAGGTCAATATATATATATATATTTATCTATGCACACACGCGCGTGCGCACGCACACACAAGCACACACACACACACAAGCAAGCACACACACACACACACACACACACACACACACACACACACATATATATATATATATACACACACACACAGACACACACACACATATATATATATATATATATATATATATATATATATATATATATATATATATATATATATATATATATATGGTTGACTCTCACTTGATTCCACCTATGAGAGTCAAGCAACTCAATCCCTTGGAAACAGGCACCAGCACTTATGATTTGATTATAGTGTTGAAGATTTTGTACAGGGCCATCCACTCTTTTTGAAGGGCCGAATACAGAGGCCGAGTGCACTACGTGACTTTAGGCCCACAAACGACCCTCCGCAGGTATTGATTTCAGATCAATGATTCTAGAAACGAAATTTTCAACAGTTTTCAGTGCAACCAAAATAAAATTTGTCATTGTTATCGGAATGTATACTAAGTCGGTATACAATATTATCAGTCATACATTGGCGTTTAAGGGGCAGAGCGTATTTTTTCGGCAGTTACCTTTATTTTTAAAAGTGTTAACGTCGTTGTGTTTGTTGGACATATATTTATTTAGTATAATATTATGTTGGGATATTGAATTTATCGGTGTTTTTAAAGCTGCTGTATCTGATCATTACATTATTTTTTTTTACAAATCTTTAGTATTACTGAGATTTTAAGTGTTTCCATTTAGAAAATTCTTCCAATATTCATTTGAACATTACGATTAAAAGCGGAGGGGGTAACCCATGTAACATTACGGTGTCTTTGTTTATTGTTACCTTTTTTGTTGTTTTTTTCTAACTATTCTAAATTTACTTAATGATTGTTTAGTTCATTTTCTGCTTTTATATAATTAATTTTATTATTATCAAATGTTTCCTTATTGCTGGGGTTAGTAGATAATATAACTTTGATTGATTTATGCAAATTATTTAAAATATTGAAGTAAAATCTCTGTAGCTATATAGATCTTTGTTATATTGCTTATAATGACCAGTAATCAAGTCCAAGGTTACATCGAAAAGTTGATCACTTTAGCATTGGGGGTTGTGGTAATATTTATATGGTGATCCAAGAAAGATAGACCAATTAAGAAATAAATATTCTTTTTCAAAAACAATTAAACTTTCCTTTTTATCTGTCTATATCTCTGAGATGTGGTATTATGATTATTTACATTCGAACTGTTATCCTCATGTTCATTGCCATATTCACAGCATTTAAGCCGTTGTACGCTCCGGCCTTCTTCAGGTGATTGAAATTTCGGACCAAATTCATTATTTCGTCCACTGGGGTAGATTGTTCTATTTGCCATAGCTCTTCCGGATGTCTCAGTTATTTCCCCGAGTTGTTGTTGTTGTTGATGTTTTTGTCTTTTTGTTTGTTTTTTTTTTTTTGTTCACTACTAGTGTAGCCTGATATTGAACTCCGGATCTAACCAAAGTCCTTATCCACTGAGTCATGTGACCTTGAGGACATCTGCGTATGAATGTATGGGACTTGTAAAACTAATGTCTCAGCACTCCTTATCACTGGTTCTCATATTGTATTCATTTCTAGGCTTGGTCGGCTCAAGAGATTATTTGGCCTAGCATATATGCTGATTCCTTCGGTTTTCGTATTTTTCAATGATGTTCTCTATTATTTCAACCTCATCTCACAAGGTGGGCGGTGGTCGCCCTTTTCCCTCCATATGTGGTCAGCTACGCCTGATTTTTCTATTTCCCTTTACGACGTTCTTGCAGTCTTACTTTAAAGGGGCGACCTGTTTCTCTTTTATATTTCTTTCTACATCTGCTCAGGATGGCGTATACACTTACTCGGAAAAGGTGTTTGCAAAGTGTTGAACCACTTTTGAAGATTGTCCCGATGCTATATGGACCACCTTTTCTATTTTCACCAATAATCCCTTCACTTAGGGTACGCACACTGAAACTGTTTTCTGAGTTTTGTCATCCTCTTGTACCTTTCTATCCTAATTTGTCGGAGCTGCTGTCATATACCCGTGGTAGTTGTTACGTTGTAGGTTACCGCTTATACTGACCATATTTTGATCATATATCTCAGGGTCGTCACTTATGACTTTTGCTTGATGTAAACAGCAGACGATCCCTTTCTTTACACTGTATGGATTGTGAGAGTTGATGTTTACGTATTGTCCGGTGAATGCAGGCTTGCGGTATACCGATGTCTTGAACACATGCTCTGTTTGAGATATTAATACATTCCGGAAGTCGAGGTTTTTGTTGTTTTATCCCTCCATTGTGAACTATATCTTTAATTTTATTGAATTTACGTGCTCCACTAGTTGCAAGATTTCTTCCTGGTGTGGCCAGAATACGAAGGTGTTATCTACGTATCTCGGCCATAGGGTTGGTTTTAATGATGTAATTCCTAATGACATGTCCTCAGAATATTTCATATATAGGTTTGCCATTGCTGGTGATAACGGTGAGTTCATTGCTACGTCCTCATTCTTTCGATGTGTTTTGTTTTCGTACAGAAATTCAGAATCGCCATCAGGTTATCTATTGGTATACTGGTCCGTTCTCCGACGGATGTGTCCGAGGTCAATATGTCCCTAACTACTGAGAGTGCCTCCTCCGTGGGTACCTTGGTGAACAAACTCACCACGTGTAGACTTATCATCTGGTTGGATGGAATGGGAGCATATTTAATTTTTTTCCACGATGTGGGCGGAATTCTGAACATAGGCTGGTGACTTTTCTATTAAGCGGTCGATTACATCCACTAGGAAGCTACTCAGAGGGTGACACACAGAGACTTGGCAACTAACAATCGGCGTGAACGGAATACCGTCTTTGGGAATTTTTGAGAGACCGTATGTATGAGGTAGCTTGGTGTAACGCTGTGACAACTGGCTGTATTTTTTAGATGGGAAGTGGTCCTTGTTCTTGATTAGGATCTGTGACAGTTTTGTTCCGTTTTCATTGTAGGATCTTTCTTTACTTTGTTGTAGCTACTATTCACGGTGAGGTCTTCCAGATTTTATGCTGTTTTGTCCATCACTACAGTTGCATTGATTTTATCAGTTCGTAGTATGATGATGTTTTCATTCCTCTGTAGGGTTCCGATTGCCAACCTCTCCAATTTTACGATGTTTGATTTGGGCAGCTTAGCTTTCTCCAGTATCTGTCTGACTTTCCATCTTAGCTTATCCGCCTGAGTTTGAGGGAAGTTCAAGGATAATTCTATGATTCGAGCAATGATGTCCAAGTATGTTACCCACCTGATGGTAGTGGGGAAGTTTGAGACCCTTGTTTAGTACTGATTCCTCAATCACCTGAAGAAGGCCGGAACATACAACGGCCGAAACTTTGAGAATATGGTAATGAAGATGGGGATAACAATCCGAGTAATCTAAATAATGTAAACTCCCTTTATGTTTAATATAAAATAATATTGCCGTCTATTTTAACATATATTTATTTTTAAATATCATTAAGACCTTTTTATTAAAATGTAAAACAAAATATTTATTACCGTTTATTTTTTATATATAAAATAAAATTCTCGTCTATTTTAAATGCAATATATATATTTTAAAATAAAAAACCGTTATCCCCGTAAAATATATGGACTGCGCCAGCATTGAGATAACCATATATTTTCGTTAAAATTTAAATTATTTAATGGTCAGTCTCTATCCAGGCCCTGAAGATTGTGTTGTGCATGAATCTCTGAGTCGTGTTACCGATAAGGTATAATATATATATATATATATATATATATATATATATATATATATATATATATATACTTAATAGCCGTGTTATATTAAATCGAGCACTATTTTATTAACAGCAGCATTCTATGTGTCATATCGTGCACGACAATCTATCGTGTGGATTCGTTTGCTGTCATGTGCAGAGCTAGGTCTGCTCAGCATTTACGCATATTAGAAGCGGTATTTATTAGCTTACATCAACCGTCTCTGTGCAGACAAAAAGAGCATTTTGTTCGCATTCTCGGTCTTTGAGTGTTTTTTTCCCTTTTGTACTCGCTAGGAATCCTTTATATTGGCACATTTGCCAGTATATATTTTTCTTCCCTCGTTTTTATCAATAAATTTGTATTGTACTCGTGGTTCCTTTCCAACCAAACTATATATATATATATATATATATATATATATATATATATATATATATGTCGGTGCATAATTATAAGGAGTTTTTGTAGGCGAGTTATTTGTTAATAAAATTGGTGTTTTGATTACTTTTTAAATAAAAATATTATTTTATTTTCAAGTTATAAAAATGCGTGTCGATAATCATACACTTCGGAATGATCATTTAAAAATGTTATTATTGAATTGTTATGTTTTTTTTTCAAATAAATATTATTTAAAAACGCCTGATAATTATGCACCAAACCAAACACACACACACACATACACATATATATATATATATATATATATATATATATATATATATATATATATATAAAGAGAGAGAGAGAGAAAGGGAAAGATTTCATTGCATTCGCTGTGATGGTATTATTAACAAGTAAGTGTAAGATCGCAATGGATCAAATAAAAATAGATTTACAGTTGCTCTTCTGCTAGATAATTTTGATGGCATAACAAATTCGATTTCTAATAGATAGATAGATAGATAGATAATTATTGATGAATTTGTTTGGTTAACGGCATTTTCTTAGTAGCTTAATAAAGTAATAAACATATGAGGCATGTTATTCTCCTTTCACAATTGTATACATGGTAGATGATACTCAGCTTTTCTTTTTGGTTATTTTACTATAATATATATTTTTATATTTTCATAATGTTTTGTTTTTGCTTGGAGGTTGACTATTTTCCCATAGCAGGAACCCTAACTGTTGCTACCGCCACTGGTCAGGTTCGAACCTGACCAGTGGTGGTAGCAAAAAGCAATGGGAACAAAAGCAATGTCCCGATCAGAGACTTTCTGTCGGATGTAGTTTACTATCACACGCAGAACTAGATAATGAACTCGTTTAGATAGATAGATAGATAGATAGATAGATAGATAGATAGATAGATAGATTGAAAGAGAACAAAGACAGATTGATTGAAAAAGAACAAAGATAGATAGATAGATTGAAAGAGAACATAGATAGATTGATTGAAAGAGAACATAGATAGATAGATAGATAGATAGATAGATAGATAGATAGATAGATAGATAGATAGGCACATTCTAAAACAGGGACAAATAAACTAGAATAAGTAAAAATCTAAATATATAAAGAGGAACAGGCTGTGCCAAATATATAAAGGATGACAGAGATATACAGAGAGATATAATGATAGATAGATAAATATGAAAAGATAGATAGATAGATAGATAGATAGATAGATAGATAGATAGATAGATCTGTACGTAGGGGGACAGCTAACTATTGTGTGGTTGACCAAAAATCTAAATTCAAGGCTTTCATGTTTTGCATTTAATATTGATTGAAGAACATTCTTCACAGAACAACTATCACGTAAACAGAGAGCACTGTTCAATCTCTTTGAAACAAAAGTTTTAGTGTGACCCATATATGATGATGTCCTTTTTTACTGTCTCTTTTCATAAACAGAATCGTCAGCAAAAGATTTTTACACGATTTTAATTGCAAAATGTTATAAATCATCGAGGTTCTTTTCAATCAAAGAAAACTAGCGACTATTAACGAAATATATTGTAATCTTTAATCTCGTACAAAAAATACCTTTCAAGTCAAGAATGTTATTTGCCATGCGACACCAAATTCTCACTCTCCCCTCTCTCTCTGACACACACAGATATATATATATATATATATATATATATATATATATATATATATATATATATATATATATATATATATATATATATGGGGGTAGACAGAAATGCGGTAAGAAAGCAAAAAAAAAAAGGAATGAATGATATACATGCATATGTACATACGTCAGACAGGCTATACAAATTACAAACCATATTATGTATCTCTCCATATTCTTAAAAATATGAGCCATTTTTTGTGGCTTTTCAGTGTATTACAAAATAAATTGCTTTCAAAACAACACCTTTTAGAATTCATATTCTTCTTATTTTACTTATTGCCACTTATTTGGTTTTTTTTCCTAGTTTTTGCAGATTCTTATTTTTCTGACGAACTTGCCAAGACGCTCAACACCACTAAAATCAAGTGAGTTGGCAGTCTGATGAATTTCGACATCATTGACAGGTAAAATTCTATTCCGTTCAGTAATACCATTAACAAAATCAATTATTTTTCAAAAATATACAGTGTTAATCTTTTTAACATCACTGAAACGCATATCGGCTCCAACATATAACATATATCTTTATAAGTACATATTAGAGGAAACTGCAAATGGAATTACCATACTATATATATATATATATATATATATATATATATATATATATATATAATAATGTTATCTGCAAACTCTATACATCAGACTAATACTTAGTATCTCAGTGGAAAAAATGGAAAATTAATGTTATGTATTTCGTTCTTCGGAAGAAATTCTTTAGATTTCGAAAAAGTATGGCTTCCCAGTGTGGATGGAACTTACTATTTAGTTGGAATTGCTCTAGCAAGAAAAGCTTGCTAACTTTTTACACAATTTGGCAATGCCTAATATATATATATATATATATATATATATATATATATATATATATATATATATATATATATTAGTCTGAAGACGTATTTTGTAGAACGAAACCCATAACTCATTATTACTCCGATATATAGTGTTTGCATATATATATATATATATATATATATATATAAGGTTAAATGGAAACTTATCATAGCCTACGCGTTTTATCCTTTGATGTATTTTAGCAAGGCAAAGTTATTTTAATTTGTGACAAGTATTTATGAATTACTCTTTCACTTTGCACTAATTATTAATATTTCTGTTCCTAAATCCTCCACACCCTGTACCCCCTTGTGTTTTAACGGCTTTACATCTTTGCATGAGGTGATACCGATTAAAAAATAGATAGATAGATAGATAGATAGATAGATAGATAGATAGATAGATAGATAGATATAAAAGTATTCAGTCTATTGTGGGGACTTAGACAAATCACTGAATATTAATGTTTAGGTAGGTGTCTGTCTTGTTTTTTCTACTGAGTTTGTTTCGTTTTTCGCATTTCTTGTATTGATCATGTTTTATTGGTTGTTGGTCTTTCTTTTCATGAGTTTTTTTTTAATTTTATTTGGCACATGGCAGGGTTTGTATCTGTTTTACAAATATATTTTATATTTGTGTCTAGATAGATAGATAGATAGATAGATAGATCTTTTTAAAATACTTGTAATAAACGGTAGTCTCGTTTTCTATCGTAAGAGAAGAAATGGTTTGATTCTTAACAATGTCATTATCTGCAATTTTAACTTTTAACAGGAACACGTACGCCTAACTCTAGCACTGGTGAGGAATATACAACTATTTCAACTCCGAAGCAAACCATATTTTTCTTTATTTCTACCAATCAGTCGTCTGTTTTTCCTGTGTCGATCATGATTTCCTTTTCCACTTTTACGTTTTTTCCCCTTTGTTTTGATTGCTACACAGATCAATCAAATTCTGCCGCTGCCATAGAAATATAAAGAGTTGAAGTGTTTTCTCTCGTTGATAATATTAAGTGTTCTCCTTCAGTTACCTTGCTTCTAAACGGACGTTTATTCTTTTTACTGTCATCTAATGTATTCACATAGTTTGTGATCACAGGATTTTTTTTCCTTTGAATGAATTCGTTTCGGCTTTGCGTTTATATACAACCCGTGGTTATAATGTATACTTATATCGGCATCAAATGCCGATCCTCAAGCCAAGTTTACAAAAAAAAAAATCGCATTTAAATGCTAATTTACAACTTGGAAGATTGGCGCAACATAGTCTCTCTTCTCTCTACATTAATGTCACTGTAGAATGTTATGTATTAGTTATTGATAACATTTACCGATAAAAGTAACAAGATATAGAATACAGATTTTTAAGACAGGCCAAATTTCATAATTTTGAATAATGACTCCATACAATCTTGCTATGAATATTTTCCTTGATTTTGTTCCAAATTAAGTTAATTTTGATAAATATCTCTAACGCTTAATTATCTATTGTCAGTTAACCCCAGACGAGTACAGCCATCCCTTCCAATAGAGCTTACCCTCCGACTGGATACATACAGAATTGGGTATCTTAAAGCTAAATCCCGCAGCAATTTGTATCCGATGATGTCAGTCTACCAGGACTGCTAACTAATCCCAATTTAAGACGCCTGCTCCGGCACATTTATGTTTGTTTAACACCCACAAAGCTTTACCAGTGGTTTATACTACAACTATGCAGAACGGAGCTTAGTTACAGTTTCTGGGATACTCCGCCTTATCTGGCGTGATCAACACGATATCTACCAACCGCCCCACGCGGTCAGATGTGGCACAAGGCCGAATTTAGTGTGGGGTATCCTAGCTCATCTGCTCGACCAAAAATTTTCCGTAGAACCCGTATGAAACGGGGTTGGGTAGATGATTTCCGAGACGAGACTCTGCCCTTCGACATAGCCTCGTCTTGGGATCGTCTGTTCCCGGAGGCAGAGAGTTTGACCAGCGCAGCTGGAGACGAGTCTCCGACTGTAGGATATCTACCAACGGCCCCAGGCGGACAAATGTGGCGCAAGGCCGAATTTAATGTGGCTATCCGGCCCGTAGGCTTGGCCAAAAATTCCTTGTAGACCCCGTCTAAACGAGGTCGGGTAGCTGTTTACCGAGACGAGTCTCTGCCCTTCGATATAGCCTAGTCTGGGAATCCTCTCTGCCCGGAGCTTGAGAGCTTGGCCAACACAGCTGGAGACGAATCTATTATGCTCAACAGTCTGAACAAGGCTAGCATGCTCTAACCCTCGGTCACGTTGACTTGTGACTTCGTGCTAACACAATCATCGACGGCTACCAAGAGTTCCGTCTACCCAGTTTCATTCACGCTTGAGTATAGGCATTTTCTAGACCGATAACAAAAAGATCGATAACATTAAGACGTCTCCTTCCTGACAAATCGACTGATGGTCAGACAGCGAACGTGCTAATCACTCGGCCAGGTGCCCATATAAAACCGGACCATTCTCGTCCTTATTTTAAAACACGAGTGTGAACCAAACCTGTGTCTCCTTCTTTTGAATCTAATGTAAACCTAACTATTATCTACCTTTTTGGCAAACTAAAACGTGTCTACGCTTCTTTTCAATTCACTGTGATTTTTATCCCATAAGATTATTATATATGACATGACATTACCCCATATTGATTGATATGTTTTGAAATTAGCCAATCTACTTTGATCTTTTTTTCTTCCCCAACGCTATGTAATTGATCTCTAAAGAACTGTACTCAATATTATTGCGATAGGATAAAGAAAACTATATTTGATTTGAGTTAAGGAAGTGATCTGACGGGTGATAAGTACCAAATGTTTGTTTTTTTATTGAAACAAACATAGTGACTATTTAATTACGAGTGTTGCTTAAAAGCTATTAGACAAAGAAGAGATTCCTATAACTTTCACTTTTCACCTAAGTGGATACAGAACTGTTGTCTGATTATCGAGTAATTAGTTTATTTTTTTTTCATATAAGTTATATTCAGTATTAGATTACCCGAGGCTTGATATGTACAGAGTGGTCCGAATGGCTTGTCACCTCTTACCAAAAAGTAATGAGAACAATAGAAGAACAAGTAATACAGCAATACATGACTATTGGTGAATTAGCTCCCTTGCTTAAAAAAATACTAATTAAAATGTATACCTTTCCTGCTAATGTACTAACGGGTTACCACCTTCTAATTTTCAAAACCGTTACTTGGGGATTCCGGTTCTATAAATAGTCCGCGATAATCATCCGCAGCCTCTTCTTACATTTCCGCTTATACAGCAACATGTAAGATCTCTCGAGGAAGATTGCGTTCCCTTTTTCGGAAAACGCATTAACAATATATATATATATATATATATATATATATATATATATATATATATATATAAAAAAATTAATTGATTTAAAATATGTTTTTCCGCTACACAGTTCTAACCATGTTTCAAAAATAGAAGCTAAAAGCCCCGAATTTAATTTTGCAATTAAATTAAAAGCATTAGTTCCATTTCATCCTCAAGCGAATTTTGGAGTAAAATTTAAAAATTACTGGGTTTTAAAGACACAGCTAAAATCACGTTTCCATGTCTACAGAATATTCTACTTCAATTGGACAAGGGATGTCTAGATTTTCATTATGTCAGTATCATTGTATCAGTTATTAGCTACAATTTGGTAAGGGGTAGGGATGTATTTTTCAATGAAAACTGACATCCGTGAATGGATGTCGTCTGGATTTTTTTTTTAAAAAATTATTGTTAACGGTAAAAAAATTCTTACGGCATTTTTTTTCATTTATAAATTTAAAGATTTTCGGGGGTGTTCAGATCATAATACTTTTTATTTAACTACGATTTGAAATATTCTCATTTTTAATTTTTATTATACTATATTCTTTTTAAGAACAGTTAAATGTATTAGAATCCATTATATTATGTAGGATTATTTTAACATCAAGTTTAAGTATGTATATGAGGTTACATTTTTTTTTTTTTTTATAAAATATTTATGACTATGACGGCAAAATGGTTACTTAATTTCACTGATTTAGTAAACTTTTATTTTATATATAAACCTAGTAATATATTGTTTCTCATGTAAGTACAAAGGACATGGGTCATTCAAAAGCTTACATCTTATAGCATTTCATATTAATTTTATTTTACTATAGGTGTTTTTTTTTACTCTTTTATATATACACACATACATACGCACATTCACCCACTTCACATACTTTGGACCAAAATGTTTCCACATTAATTTGTTACACACATTATTGTCTTTGTCACTAGTAAAACTTAGTTGCTAATACATTATCATTTATATATATATATATATATATATATATATATATCAGTTCTTGTCATTTCTTTTAATTTCTCATATCCCGAGTCTGCCGTGATTGTTGTGGGTATTTCAGGAGAGACACGTGTTTATCTCTCAACGCGTACACCGGACCGCGACTCTTGTAATCGGACCACCATGGACAAAGTTCGTCAGAGCAGATGCCATTAAGATATTGTAGACTAGACAGAAACAAGCCATACCATATCAGTGAAAAAGTGACTGAAATCGCGATGACTGATCAGGGTCGATTATAATAGATATTCTTCTTTGGATTTTGTCAAGAATCTCTAGATGTATGAAAGGAGCGCCATTCCATATATCTCAAAATTATTCAAGACACGGACGAATAATAGATTTGTAAATAAACAAAATGGACTGTGACGAGAAAAAATTTTCTGGTTCGACACAGTGACCCTACGTTTCTTTTCAATATTTATTGATTCGATATATTCGCTTCTCTCCCTGTCAGTGGAAAACGTGATACCATGAAGGCATCGTGTATTGTTCTCCTTGTGTCTAGCGTAAAACATGCTGATGGAAGACAGAAAAGATTCTCTGTAGTAATGAAATAAAAGCAGTTGTTTCTAGGCGTTTACAAATCATTTCTTGCCCCAGTTAACCACTGATTGACGGTCCTTTTCAAGATCAGTTGACAGGTTTACTTTGTCAGATTGGTGGATTTGCTACCGAGACAGGAGTAAATGATGCATTTTTGGATGCAATACTTTGGTGCTCCAACGACCCCAGTGGGTGACATAAATCGCAGGGTAATGTACTGTTTTATACCAAATATTCGAACCGTTTTATATAATAAGTATGCTGATAGGAAGTTTTAGCTAAGCGGGGAATATTTGATTCCTGAAAGTAAAATAATCGTGTAGCTGTGAATTTTTTTTAGAAAAATTAACACCGTGCCGATAGGAGACATTGAATAAAATTTGTTAATCATGTCTGCACTTTTATTTATTATACGAAAATACATCACAAATCCGAATTTAAAAAAAAAAAAGAAATATTCTTGTGATTTGTGAAACAGACTCCAGTGAGGATTCTTTTTCCATCTCAAGGTTCAATCATTTCATAATCTTCATTTCATATTAACTCTTACATTTGTATCAAACATCTCATTCAGTAATTCTGTACTTTGAGTTGGCCTTGAGTTTTATATTGGCTGAACAATAGCATAAAATATTTTGTGCGTGAGGACAGTTGAAAATCTGGAAAATCAGCATTCAAAATCGGGGATTATAGTTGGATTCGAACACCTGAATCTCTTACTGGTGACTATAAGCCACTTTTTCAGCCATTCGATCGGAGCTACAATTATTATATCCTTTTCTTTATGTCGACATACTTGTTTTTTCTCAAGTTTTTGTTTTCTTTCTTTTTTCATTGTGTCGTCATTATTATTATTATTATTATTATTATTATTATTATTATTATTATTGTTATTATTATTATTATTATTATTATTATTATTTCCTTGGATTTCTGTTGTACACACATTTCCATACGGGTTCCAAACAGTGATATAAAATCAGAAATGGCATCATGACATTTTCCATTGATCATTTTTGTAAAAAAAGAAAACTAATTTTAATCATTTTACATAGCTAAAACTCTTCGTAATGTGGGCTAACAGGAATCCCTAAACTGAGTCTATCAGAACCTTTTACAATTAATATGACGCCCCATGTGTCACATTTTTGAGATTTCCTTTCATGATCCTTGTATTTTGATAGTTTTTTGAAGATCTTGAAAAATAATTTACTAATGGGAATGTACATTCCGTTTTTGTGGTGTTCGATCATGGTGTCTAGGCGATTAGGTTTATTATTATTATTATTATTATTATTATTATTATTATTATTATTATTATTTCCTTTCATTTCTGGTGTTTACACATTTCTTTCCGTGTCCTGCCCACGAACCTAAGGTTAGAAATGGCATCATGAAAATTTCCACTGACAAAAAAATATTATTATTATTATTATTATTATTGTATAATTTATTATTTTATTATAATTTATAGCAATTATGTCATTTGAACGAAAAACTTAAGATGCAAATTCTGAAAAATATACAGAATCCATCGACCTGTCGCCATTTAAAAATTATGAGGACAGTTAAATATGCACGCTACAAAATGAACACAATGATAGGAGAAGTCTTGTAAAATTCTTTTTGATTAATTGATCTTACAAACTAATCATCAAATGAAAAATTTCAAGATGGGCTCGATTCCCATCATATTACATACGGTTCTGTTACATTCAATTCAAATCGGCCACGTTTCATTCATTTTGTCACGTACAACCGCTTTTACTCAAGACTTGTATATATATATATATTTTTTTTATATTTTTTTCTGAAATGAGATATTGTAACGATTTACCCTATTTACAGTGAACGGACTCTTGTCCTCATCTTTGTTGTCATTTTCACGACGTTTCGGCCGTTTTACACTCCGGCCTTCTACAGGCGATTGGAATTTCGACGAACCCTTTATTTCGTCCACCACGGTAAACTTTTTCTAGTTCTACGTGCTATGCTTCTTCCGGATGTCTCAGTTATTTCCATTTAATAACTCAGATCTCCAAGCTTTTGTTCCTCTCTGCTGTGCCCAGGTATTGAACTCATAACTCTTTGGATCAAATAACTGGATTACTTCAACCAATGCTTTTATCCACTGATCAAGTGTTCTTGGGCACTTGAAGAAGGCCGGAGCGTTCAACGGCCGAAACGTCGTGAATATGGCAACAAAGATGAGGACAACAGTCCGAACAATGTAAATAGGTGTAAATATTTTTATACTTGTATGAAATTTTTAAACATAACTTGAAGAAGATAGACATACTGTCGGAATATTTTTAAACATAGTTAAGCATGACCTTTTATTTATTTTCTTATATCATGCACTTCTAAAAGTGTTGAAAAATATTGGAACCATGATGACAATCATTTTTTATTATTATTATTGTTTTAATTCCTTTGGTTTCCGATGTATACTAATTTCTTTCCGTGTCTCGATCAGAGGTCTAAGGTCAGAAATGGCATCATGACATTTTCCACTGAGCAGTTTTGAGAAATAAATCTCATATTTTACATAGATAAAGTCCTTCGTAAGGCTTGGGTTGTACTTGTGAGTACAATCTTTTCTATTTCTGCAAGTCATGGGTTACCAGGGATTCTTTCAATAAGTCTATTGGAACCTTTTCCAATCAATCCGAGGAATCTAACTACAACTGGAATTGTTAATGTTCTTATGCATTTTGATACTTTTTTGAAGATCTTCAAAGATACATTGCAGTCTGCAAGGACTGCCATGTCAATAAGAAAGCACATTTTGTCATTGCGGTCTCTAATCACGATGTCAGGTTGATTAGCTTTGATTAGAACAGGTGTGTATAGTAAAGTCCCATAGAATTGTTACAGGTCCTATCTCCGTAAGCAGGTATGGACGGTGTTCATACAAATTTCTTGCAGTTTCCTTTCCGTAAGTGTTGCAGATTTTCCAGTGCAGATATTGACCCACTCTGTCGTGCCGTGTTTCAGTGGGTGCCAATACTGCGCCACCTGATACTAGATGGTCAATTGTTTCTTGATATTTATCACAGAATCTGCATTTTGGACTAATAGAATTTTTCAGTATCTGTGCTTGCTAATTTATAGTTTGCAAGCATCGGTCCTGTGCAGCAAAAATACAACCTTCAGTTTCAGCTTTTAGCCACTTATGGGTACGGGGCCTGTCTACATCAGCTTTATTGGTACGGGCAAAGTAATGGCCATGAAGCGGTTTATCTTACCACCGTTTCTGTATCTGGTCGGTTACATTTGCCTTTGGTTTCTTTTTAAAATATTTTGAAGCTTCAATCGGTGTATTATGCTTATACTTGTTTTTCTTCACCGACTTGAAACTCAATTTAGAATTTGTTGGCTTCCTTTATTACTGAATAATCTTGATTACTACTTTCATCTTCTTTGACACAGATCATCATTCAGTCTTCTGTAGTTGTTAGGTATCTTTGAAGGCCACTTGTAGTTTTGTACGGCAGTTCTAGTTGAACTAATCCTCTGCCTCTTTTGGATCTGGGCACATTATTATTATTATTATTATTATTATTATTTTCATCATCATCATCTTCTTCGGATTTGCGCCTCTAATTTATATTTTTTCTTAATATTTTTTTTTATTCCTCTCCGTCCTGTTTCTTTACCGTTCTCTGTATTTCCAATTTTAATGATATTTCACATTGTTGTTTTTAACGTATCTTATCTCTTCATTTGTCTTTTTCTGTTTTCTACTATTTCTTTCTGCCATTTTTTTAATTCCATCTTTTTTTTTTTACTTCTGATTTTTTATTATATTTGTCACGAATTAAAATCCAATCTTTTTCTCGTTCCTTCTCAATTTTTCTCTCTTTAATTATTTTTTTCCATTCCTCCAAATTCCAAAATCTTTTTTTTTTCTTTCTTTTATATTCTTATCGATTTCTTATATCCTTTTCTTTTCTTTTTCGATCATATTTTCATTTATTTCGAGACATCTGGTAAATTTTCTTTCTTTATCCACGATTTTTTTTCTTTCTTTGCGATTACTAATTTTTCCTTCTTTCTCGATTTTAACATTTCGCTTTTTACAGCTTTCAGAATTTTCATTCTTTGTTTTTCATTCTTTTTTAATTTCCGAATGTTCTCCATTGATGTCTCGATTTATAATTCTTTTTATTTTATTATTTCTTCTTCCTTTCTTTTTTTTTTCTTTTCTGTAGTTCCCGCTACTTTCTTAATTCTTAAACCCTGCCTCATTCCCCTTACCCTTTTTTATTTATTTCATTTTAACTCTCTTTCTCGTCACTTTTGGCGAAATGCCGGATAACTCTTGGCACTCCAAATTCAAATACTTGACCGCAGTTTCCCCAGTCCCAATCTGCGTAGTTGGAAATAAACGACCCTCTGCAATTAAGGTCTTATTGTCCATCGATGGGCTAAGGGAACCAGTAACTGCGAGAGCGAAAGATGAATGCTATAAATAAAGATGTTGGCATCAGTTGTGAAAAGCCCGGACACGTGTAGATATTAAGACGAAACGAAACCACAAAACAATATACCTAAACAAAAGAATGCATATCCACTCATCCCGCTACTAAATACTAAATTGTATTGACTGACATTCTAGCGATATGCTTAGCTTTGAACAGCGCTTTGTTCGACGTAATTTGTGCGTTTTGTGATTTACCAGTTAAAAAATTCGGTTGTTTTATGAGAAGAAGAAATGAAAACCAGCCTTAGTTAATAGTCGGCTTCGAAAGTAATTTACAAAAATTCGATCAGTACAAAGTTAAATAGAAGCAAATGGAAATAGGAACAGAACCTGCCCGTCATTAAATTAAACATTAGAATTTATGCTGCCAGCAAAACATAGGCATATACTGTAATATCATTCTTTAATAACAGGAATAATGCCACCAAAAGAGTTACAGATTGTTAATGTAATTTAATTTCTGTCTATGATAACACAAACAAATTTATAGCACCTCTGGTGCTATTTTAAATTTATAATACTTCCGTTCGCACTTTGTAATTTATTGCACTGTGATTCACTGTTAGTGATTTATTGTCCATTCTTAGTAATTTATAGCACCTCAGCTGACGCTTACTTATTTATAGCACCACTGTCCATTCTTACATTTTTATAGCATTTATGTTCGTTTTTAGCAATTATAGTACCTCGTTTAAATCTTAGTAATTCATATAACACCTCTGCCCCCTGTTAGACATTTATAGCTCCTCAGATCACTCTTCAAATTCATAGCACCTCTGTCCCCACTCAGATATATAAACCTCAGTTCACTCTTAGAAATTTATAAGACCTTAGTCCACGCTTAACTGTTTATAGCACCCCCGTTCACTTCTTAGAAAGTTATAGCACTTCTGTTTGGTTTTAACAATAGCACTTCATTTAACTGTCAGTGTCATTTAGAACCTCTTCACATTTTTAGTTAATTATTTTACTTCTGTTTATTCGCATTAATGCAAAAAATAATTAAATAAAGGGGAATAATTCGATAAATTCAACTACAATTTTTATCTATAGAATGCCACACTTATGAAAAGAGAAAGTATCTTATTTAGACAGAAATCTTTTGAGGTTGTCGATATCAAATCTTATCAATCTATTAATCTGTGCCCCAGATTTTTTCAAATATCTAGATTTATGAAAGAATTACTACTTCCCCAAGGCAATATACATAAATATATAATGTTAAAAAATTAAAAGAAAAATGTTAAATTCATAATCCCATGTTATTTAAGGAATATAACGTATAAATTAATACGAAAGTAAAATAAGTTAAATACTAATTTATATCGAAAAAATTAAAGAAAATCATTTATTCACTTTCGTTTAATAGGCATTGAATTGTGTCACTTCGCGTCCTCCATAGCGCGCAAAGACTTTTCAGCTAACCTGATGTATATTTATGAGTGTTCTTAAATCAAAAAATGTTGAAAAACCAATAAAATTTTTGCTCTTGTATAAAAATACTTGTTACAAAATTAAATCCTTCATTTGCCTTGATAAAGTACATCGGAGGTTGAAACAAGACGGCAAAGGTTAGATTCCATTTCGTCTTTATTCACATATATATGTATTATTTTAT
The DNA here is from genome assembly GCA_903632075.3 of Acanthosepion pharaonis. Lineage (NCBI taxonomy): Eukaryota > Metazoa > Mollusca > Cephalopoda > Sepiida > Sepiidae > Acanthosepion > Acanthosepion pharaonis. The sequence continues at coordinate 2,797,447 of CAHIKZ030002290.1, read as the reverse complement.
TTTATAAATGTTGGGAAAATGCATAAAGGTTCTCAATATCAGAGATACATGACAGGATATCAGGCGAACCTCCTCGACCTCTTCCTAACCTCCTAAACTGAAAAATGCTTAGCTAAAGTTTTACCTCCACTTGGCACGTCAGATCATTCCTTAATCAGTGTTCAGATTGATGACAAACCTAAGGCATCCCAATGCGAAGGCAGAATAGAACAGCTTTCAATCCTACATGATGAAAACTCCCCTTTCAAACATCTTCAAGCATGCTGCCTCCAAAACTGTTGTTATTGTCATTGATTGGATCTTTTTCTCGAATGGAGAATTTTATACCCCTAAAATAATTCCAGCAAAAAGCAAACAGTCAAACCTGGTTCACCCTTAAATACGCTGCAGCCATAACTCAAGAAACCACTATCTATCTCAAGAATCGATGTAGTTTTGCCCTCACTGCATTCAGAAATGACCACAATCGTTGCAAAAAGTCCTAGAAAACGCCAAGTGCATCTAGAGTCCGTGGAAGATCACCAACAAATAAACAGAAGTAAAGCAGCTGCGGCCAGAATTATAAATGACCCCGAGGTCATACCTTTCCTTAAGGGGAAACTCTGGGACTCTATTTTCGCCTCTAACTCAGCGTAAGATCATCCCCTCCCCAAGTTCCCGTGTCTCACTGAGCACAATCTCAATAATATTACCATTACAGCACAAGAAATCTCTAGACTTATCAAAGGGCTTGACCATAAGAAAGCCACTGGACCAGAGAAAATTCCAGTGGTTGTACTTAAGAATATTTAAATATTAAAAAATATTTAAGATATTCAACCTCTGCTTGAAAGAGAAATCATTCCCAAGCCTGTGGAAGGTGTCAGGCGTATGCCCGGTTTTCAAGAACGCGGGTGTGCGTTAATCCCCTTCCCAGTACAGACCCATCGGTATCCTCAATATCACCAGTAAGCTTTTGAAGCCATGAAGGTCGTCGAGAACCTAGAAGAACGAAGAACCTTCAGCGACGAGAATTATGGGTTTAGGTCGACACGATCCACTGCCGACATCCGAACTAACACCATTTATAGAATCAGTGAGGCTTTTGACGACAAATACACTTCGAGGATCATAGCATTAGATATATCAAAGGCCCTCGGCAAGGTGTGGCACAAATGCTTACAACACGAGTTCTTCAATTATGCAATCACTGGAATGCTCTTCTTGATCATAAAATCCTTTCGAACGGGTAGGTTCCTGAAGGTAGTTATTAATGGCCAGACCTCAGGAAACCTAGCTGACAACGCAGGCGGCCCCACAGATCATTCCTCCCCACAGAGACCAACCCTCTTTTTGATCTACACAAATAGATGTCGGACGGCACATGTATTCTATGAGATGTCTCGGACATTCTGACCGGTAAATGTTGTTTAATACTGTTTATTATAAACAGAGCATTTACTTAAATATTTGTATCTATAAAAATAACGTATAAACACAAAATATATTAAAATATTTATCGGACTTAGTCCATATCATAATAATATATATATATATATATATATATATATATATATATATATATATATATATATATATATATTGATTGATTGATTGATTGATTATATATTGATTATCGCCTATAAATATGCTGTTTCTCTTTTGCCACTTTTGTGTGTGTGTGTATGTGTGCGTGTGTATGTATGCATGTGTGTGTGCGTATTGTACCTCAGGTGATTGAGAAGTGTTATAATATAATGTCAAGTTAATATATTCAATTGAAATGCAGAACAGAATATGAACTTATTTTACTCAGTTTACCCACAGTTCTGATTTGGATGTAAAACTTATTCGTAAATTGGAAAAAAATATTAAAAAAAGAAACTTATCATTATCGGTTGAACTGTAGAAAAATGTTTAATCCTATTTTATCGTACATTTGGACTTTATTTTCTTGTTTTGCATTCTATAAGCCAAAAAATAAACGGTTGCTATTTAATGTGGCCTGTCTTACCTAAGCTAAAAACAAAACGAGAAAAATTATTCATACTTTACTGTTACTTTTGGTCTTATGGAGATTTTGTTTTGTTTTGTTTTTTGCAAACTGTTAAACATTACTATTCAATTTTTCTTTTTTGTCTATTATCTTTTTGTCACTTGAGGGACTGATTTAGTGAACTGCAATTTGCATTCACGTTGAATATTTAAAGCATTATCTGCCATTGCAATGGAGGATTTCTTCTGTTAAGCACTTTTCACGCGCCATAAAAACTTATCAGATAAAAAGAAGAATATAAAACAGCAACATTTTTTTTTTTTTTATAAAGAAAGAAAGAAATCAAAATATTAAAGAAATAAAGAAAATTTAAACTTTAAAAAATGCCTCTTGGGAGGTTAGGAATCGATGCCGGTAACAATTTGGAACGCAGTATTGATAATTTTCTGTAAAGTGGTATGGAGATGTTTTATACCGATAGCAAAGTGAATATTTCACTCATTTAATATTAATAAAATCAAAAGAAGAAAAAAAAAAAACAAAAAACAAATCCACGATGGACACTAAACAGCAAGACAAAAAATAATAAGAAGAAATACGCAGAAACATAGAAATAGATCGAGAAAAATATAAAGATATGTAAAAAAAATAAATAAATAAATGGTAAATCAAACGAAGGAAAAGGAATGAAAAAGAAAATGAAGACAGATGAAGTACGTAAAAAGAAATTCACACGATTCTATCTGTTATTCCGCTGCTTAACGAAGAAAATACATTTTACTTTAATAACGAATATACATCAACACATATTACTTTTTAATCAGTATACTAAATTTAATGATAAGTATTAATCACATACATTGTAGGATATTTTTAAGGCAATTCACCCCAAGCAAGGTGGGAGTGCCACTAGCATGTAAGGGGTTACAGAGGATTGATAACAAGAATAAAGAGACGTGTCTGAGGAAAGGATACACAGAAGGAAGAGGAACAACATCAGGGTGTCAGATGTCGATTGACATTACACTTTTGAATATTTGAAGATTATAGTTATCGAGGAAGCAAGTAAGGGGAAGGGAGTTCCAAAGTCGGGAAGTGCAGGAGAAGAAGCTGTTTGAGAAGAAGAAGAAACGGTTACATTTAACCGTTTTGTCAGTGAAAGGGTGGGACCGAGATGCCAACCTAGTAGCTATATTTAAATTCTTGTAGTCCGGTAACCAGCGAAGTAGCTCATCGAAACAGATGCAGTGAAAATACTTGCAGAAGAGACAGAGGGAGACCATGGCATGTGTAAAATAATATGTTACCAACAATGACACGGAGAGGCTTTTGAACTATATCCAGACTGGAAAGTGAAGACTGTGGCAGCTCCTGTCCATATATAAAAGCAGTATACCATTTTTAACTTAATGTGCTTCTTATAAAGGATAGCAGCATGGATTAGGTATTTACTGGAGTAGTACAGGGAAGCGACCATTTTTATAGCGGCTTTAGCGACGGATCGTACCTACGAGTTTCACTTGCGGTCTCACTAGGCACGCAAGTCACGGAGCCTTATAGTCTATAAATTTGTGTCATTCCACGGACTTACTGATCCAGCCTCATAAAAGAGAACACGCTGAAAGGCAAACTAGAAAAAAATGGAAATTAAATATGTAAAACTAAAATTAGGACAAAAAATATTCGTCGACATTAAAGGTGAGAAAATTAAAGCAAGCGCCTCTTTAAAGTGTTGCATCTTACACAGTGGAATATTTTACGCCACGCTGTGATATCATGCGACTTCATCATTCAAATTTGGTTTGGCAGAATTAGCATTTTCAATGAAAGGAAACCGTAAAATAAAAGAAAAAAAATTACAAAAAATAATTAAAAATATGAAATGATAAAAAATATAGCAGAAATAGATAAAAAAAAAAAATTAAAAAAATAAATACAATATTTCAGTGATAAAATCATTTAGAAGTACACGTTGTTCGAATGAAGACCACGGGCATCCGGTTTCTTCAAAAAATCCAAATTCAAATGCAAAAGAAACAAAATATTCTTTTTATCCGGCTTAAGGCAAACTCAATGATTTTGTTAATTTAATAGTCACAAGTTTTGTATCCGAAAAAAAAAATTTTAATAGAAAATGGTTATATTCTAAATTTTAAAATTAACAAACATAACGACATATTTACTAAGTAGAATGGGCAAATGAATGACAAGATAGAAAATAATTAGTGACACGTTTCCATCCGAAAAAGGAACTTCCTCAGACACATAAGCGGAATGATTTCGTTGCCACTTCAACATTTCTACTAACACAGAATTCCCAAAAGTAGATTCCAATCTCACCAAAATTTGTTCATTCTCCAACATACTAAATGAGTACTAATTTCTGATCCATTTTTTTTTTCTTTTATATTAACCGCTCATCAGTCACTTATAACAAGGAGGAAGTGGGAAATGCACCCCGGCATATGACTAAAACAAGATAATCATTAATCTTAAAACAAATATTTCTATTCTACCCCATCAAAGACAAGATATCGAATCCCATGTCCTCAGGAGCTTCGAGGGATGCACTGGTCCACGGAGGAGCTTCGCCAGAGAACCGCCCAGCTGAGCATCCTCCACAATATCGATCGGCGCCGTGTTCGCTGGTTCGATCCCGCCCTGCGACGATCCGATGACCAGCCCACCAGAGTCATCTATTATTTCGACCCGCTACCTCCAGACTAAAGACGACCTCGCGGCAGACCACGCAGCCACTGGAAGGCCCTCGTCCGCCAAAACCTCCAGCAGATCACTGACGATTTTGGATGACCCGATGATCCACGATGACCGTGTGAGCTGGATGGACCAGATGGCTCACGTAGGTTCAACGCCTTTATAGCAGGGGATTCAGTAGCAATAGCACGTTCGAACATACGCCCATCCAAAGGTGAATATCAGTTTATCATATCTGTTTGTATTTAGAGAAAGTTATTTATTAGTGCGCAATTTTATTGATTTTATTGGTCCTTTTTCAATTTTCTAAAATCGACCGTCTTTCTTGAACTCAAGCATCTTCAAATGACGAAAGTTAATTGAGACATCAAACATTTAGCAATCTGTCTATATTTCTGAGATGAGGTATTGTCCTCATCTTTGTTGCCACATTCATCACAACGTTTCGGCCATTGTACGCCCCATCGTTTTTCAGGTGGTTGGAATATCAAACTGAACCTTTTATTAAGAAATTTAGCAATCTCTACTGAAGAAATATTTGGTTTATTCTTCACGATAGAAAGAATGTCACCCGAAGCTTGGTTGGTTCTTTAGGTTAAAATCACCTTGACTATATATTTAAAACTCCTTGGGAACCTCGACGTGGTGTAATGGTTAGAAAGCTTGTCTTGTTAGATCAATTACGACAGAGTAGTGAGTTTCATCCTCACTGGGTGCCCCATACTTTCGGCCTTGTGCCACATCTAAGCCGGGCTTAGAAAATCACTGGGCATCTCGACGTGGTGTAATGGTCAACAAGCTTGTCTTGCTAGAACAGTTACGACTGAGTAGTGAGTTCGATCCTCACTGGGTGCCCCATAATTCCGGCCTTGTGCAACATTTAAGCTACGCTTGGAAAATATCTTGACGCCCCAAGGCGATGTAATGGTTAGCGAGCTTGTCTCGTTAGATCAATTACGACTTAATAGTGAGTTCGATACTCACTGGGTGCCCCATGCTTTCGGCCTTGTGCCACATCTAAGCTACGCTTGGAAAATCACTATATTTAAAACTTCTTTTGTCCTCCCGAGGAAATGGAGCACGATACAAATAAACCTTCTGGATGTTTGTTTTTTTTTTGTATTTTTTTTTTCCTTAGATCCGATGATTATGCTTTTTCCAAAATTCATAGAGCATGATAAGGCAAAAGTGTAACTTTTCATCCTCCATCTTTAAAGCATTCGCTTGTGGACAAAACGTCAACATTAAACAAAGCCCGACACGGAGCTGAACGATGCAAGGTTTCAATCTATAATACACCAGAAAGCTGTACCAAGAACAACGCTGCAGTCAATTTGCAGTTATTTTATATTAACAACGAAAATCGGGCACGAACTTTTGCAATGTTCTGATAGAAAAGTTTAGATTATCGGAAAAGACATTCCTGAGTCAGAGCTTTTATTTTATGTACGGGTTAGCACTATTTAATATACTTAACTCATTGTAACAATGAAAATAAAAAAAAAAAGATTGTGTTTCGCCAAACATCCAGGTCAGAAAGCATTTCAAGTCTGTCTTCTTAATACTCACTAGCACCAACCCGTTGCACTAATCGCAAAAACCTCGGTCTTCCGAATACATTCTTTCGATTTCCTCAAACACTTCTGGATACGTCTTTCAAAACATTTCTATCCTTTATAGCTGAACCCACTTTTTCATTTCTGATAATTATATTCTCTATGAGTTTATGAGATAAAGATTCTTTCTGATCTGCTCATTGACCTTTTTCTATGGCCTTTGTCCCTTACAGTATGTTGAGGCGTAACTCCTTCTTTACTTCTCCAGCAATGGTCACTGAACTGCACTCGTATTCAATTGGTAGGTTATTATTGTTCGTTGTTTGCCGCTGACATTTAGCACTGCTCTCAATATTCGAGTTTATGTATCATCTATTTTTCCCTCAATGGTTTTGTTAATGTTCAGCTATTAGACACGTTATAAGAGAACTGCTTCTATTGTTCATCTAAAGACTTTAATTTTCATGCTTGTTATTTTATTTTTATCTTCTCGATAGTATTTATTTATGCGAGTACTGTCGACGCCATTGCCATTCTAACGTCTATGTCTTTCTGGGAGGAATTCAACTATGATCCCAGATATAGAAATTTCATCCGCTTGATTTAGATTGTCACGTTCGAATACGATCAGCTCACCTTCTGTTTGATCAAAAGACGTGCATTCTGGTTTAATTTCGTTTACATGAAGTCCAAGTTAGGTTATTTATTAAGTTTAATCTGGCAGAAGGTCACAGCTGATATAAGAGTAAACAGTAGATATTAGTTTGCTAATCACTATCTCTGGTGACGTAGACATACTTAGACGATTAATGATTTTTCTCAAGATAGAGGTCACGATAATGTCTTCGTTCAACCAGATAAGAAGTTTGAATCAGAGGATGTGAATACGAGTTGAAAGTTACAGAAACATCATAAAAACGATAAAAGAATAAAAGAAATCAGTATTGATCCTATGCGTTGGGTTATGTATATATCTATCCAAGGAAACATTTGTATCCTAATGAAAAGACGGTTGATTTGATTTATTTAAAAACAGAGATATTGTGACTTTGGCTTATTGGCATGGGAACAGCCATGAAGATTAATGACATACGAAAAAACGAAGCAACGCCCAAATATCAAACATGCAGAAAATATATAAGGGCTACAAAAAGGATCATCGAGTCAATACGGACGGTCTTTTCCTTAGTTGCACAGTATGTGCATAGCCAGTGCTATATACAGTTTTGACTTCAGACCTTTTCCATCTCCTAGACCCGGTTGCAACCTATAAAGAACACAGCGCAAATACCAAATATGCAAAAATGTATTAAGGGCCACAAAGGACAAGAAATTGTTTGTATTCTGAAGATATTAAAAAAAAAATCAGAAAAAATGTCATCTTTATTATATTCCCTGTTTTACCTTCTTCCTCTAAAAAATATCTATTTTTATTACTAGTTCTCCGTTGTTCGATAAAAAGCGTTGTTTGGATCCAGTGACGTGAACCAAACAGTTCTGAGTTCAATACCTGGCTACTGCAGTGGTGAACAAAAACTTAAAGTGAGTTAAGTGAGACAGCCAGAAAATGCAAGGCACGTTGAACTAGATCAATCTACCTTGGTGGACGAAATAAAGTTCGAAATTCCAATGACATGAAGAAGGCCGGAGCGTACAACGACCGAAACGTCGTTAATATGACAATAAAGATGAGGCCAACAATCCGAACAATGTCAATAATATAAATAATTAATTGTCCGTTTTATTATTATTACAAAAGGCATTGTTGGCTTAATTTTAGCTGTATTAATCTAGACTCCAAACATCAAAAATTAAATGTTTTAGTTTAAGAAAATTGATTTCAATTAAAATCTCAGGTTAGTGGATTTGGCGTTTATTTGGTGTTTATTCTTCATTTTTCACGTATCATAGTGGGTATGACAATAAACTAGATCCGGCAGCAATGCCCCTGGTCGGGAGGTTTTGAGAAACCACCTCTTAGTTGCTGTTGTTCCCAGGTTCATCCTGACCCGAAGTGGTAGCACCTGTTAGGGTCCCAGGTATGGGTTAACCTAAAACTGGGGTCAAAACATTATGAAAATATAAAAATACATATTTGTGGTGAAAATAACCACAGTATATAATCATAATTAAAAGAATTATTATATATTTTCATAATAAAAAAAGAATTACGAATTCATAATAAAAAAGAATTGCGAGTAGTACATTTTTATAGTAAAAAAATTACCAGTAATATAATTTTTTTTTTTTAAATTACCAAATACCTCAAGAAAATTAAATTTCTGCATTAATTGAGCCATATGTTGTTGATATACCAGTAAACAAACAAAGCAAACCAAATGTTTCACATAAACCATTAGAGTCTCAGGTGCAACGATTGTATAGCCTCAGTAGTAACAGTTGAAGTATCAAGACAAGAGAGTCTGACAAAGCCCATCACTTATTAGGTAAGTTTTAAATTCAGTTTTCCTTCTTTTAGACTGGCTCTCATCCAAAGCTAAAGTGCACTATCCTGCGATTTAACACCGCGCTAAGAGGTAAAAGTGCGTAAGTGAATGCAACATACTAGGCCGGAATTAAACCTCGTATCAACAGTACCAATTTCTACCCCAGTATCTGTTACACGAGCTGTGATTCTCTCATTTCTGCTTATTCCTAACATAAAAATATATCTCTAAATTTAATCGAAAGTTTAGAAAAATATTAAAGTTGAAGCCGATTCTTTTGAAGAAAAGAAAGAAGACATTTATTCGTCGATACATTATTTTGTAATCATTTCTTCTCTTCCTATATATTTTTTTTTTTTTTTTGCATTTTATTAATTTTTGGACTGTATGTTTTTTCCTTTCAATATGTGTTGAATTCTCCGTCTGTTCTTCCATTTCAGTTCAAATAAATGAAAAACTAGATGCGAAATCGACTCTAGAATAACAATTATTATATAAGTTAAAGGTATGAGTTAATACACCCAGAACTGAAACGTAGTTAAAAGACCAATATTTTTCATTGTAGATGCGATTAATATATTATATAATCAGATTTGTTATATAACCACTCTGAAGGATGGCTCATTCTAGCCAAAAGCTTAGATCAAGGACCAACTTAAAAAATATCCAAATGTTGGACAATTTTTGTCTTTAATTTCACCCGAAATTAAATCAAACATACAAACATTAGAAGGGCTCGTGATCAGACATAATACACATTCATTTTCTGTTATATTACACAATGTATTTTTAAATAATGAACTGCTGTCCCAGTACGCTATATATATATATATATATATATATATATATATATATATATATATATAAATAAACAGATTTCTAGTACTGCCAAATCTAATCAGATCATATTTAAACATAAGATACAACAATATCCACGTTTAAAACATAAAATGTAAGGCGCCTTTCGACCGACAAATCCAGAGGCTTGAGGTTAGAATCGCCCAACATGTCCCGGGCTGCGTGCGCAGGCATGAGTTTGTGACATCCGGGTGTTCGCAGACTCATGCCTCTGCTATCGGTGAACATCTGTTAAATTCCTGTGTTTGTAGGACCGAGTATTCTCCCCATTTCTTTTCGGTATTGCACAGGGCTAGGAACAGATTCCACCTCGACATTTTGGAGTCTGTTATTATCAACATACGTAGGCCGGCCCTCTGCGTACAACAGGAGATGAAGTTTAAGTTGGCCTTATTTGGGGGAACGGTTACATGATTTGAGGTAAAATAATTTTTTCCCCCACTTACCATCTTGTTTTATTACGGTATTAATAAAAAAAAATTTTCTAGTTAGTACTCCGTTTGAGATTACCGACGATTGTGTTTGAAAATGTGTCAGTCGAAAGGCGCCTTACATTTTATGTTTTAAACACTTATATTGTTGTATCTTATGTTTAATATGATCCCATATTTTTATTCCTCAAATATATATATATATATATATATATATATATATATATATATATATATATATGTGATCTATCAAAAATACTTTTACAAACTTAGGGAGCAAATATACATGTAAATATATATCCGCAAATCCTTCTTTTTTTGAGTTACGTTTAAAGTATATGGTAGACACTGTTAAATCTAAAATCCAAGATACAAGCCAAAAATACTTTTACAATGTTTGGTGGCGTTTTCTCAAACCAAAAAATGCTAGAAGGTCCATATGAACATATAGGCCAACGTTGTATCTCAACGCAGTAACTCATAACAAATGTTTTCCGCTTGCATCTACACAACATTGACATGTGGACACTTTCAAATACTCCCACACAGTGTCGAATGATTTCGTAGGCCCCATGACACGTTGGTGAAGCGTTTCTGCATTCTTAATGTTTGCTGCATAAACCAATTGGTTTAGGCAACCCAACAGATAAAAATCAAAAGGACTGAGGTCGATAGAATGTACAAGCAATTGTCTTCCCCCTACCCATCCATCTTTCATGGTAGACGACAGCCAATGCATCGCGAACAATGTGAAAAATGTGCCGGAGTCCCATTATGCATGAACCACATGAGTCTTCGTATTAGCAGGGGTACATCCTCTAGCAAGACTGGAAATGTGTTCCAAAAAAAGTCTCTGTAGACAGCTCCTATATGACGTACAGGGAAAAATATGGACCTACCAGACAGTCACCTAATATTCCAGCCCGCACATTAATCGATGATTTTGTCAAGCCTGTATTGCACCATGAGAATTCCGATCCTCCCACAAATATTGATTGTGTAATTTTTTTTATTTCTTCTCTTTCAAATATTGCCTCACCCTCAAACAAGACTGAAGAGAAAAACAACTATCGTCAGTTTGTGCAATAAACCATTGTTATAAGTTCTCTCGTAGTGTGTGATCAGAGGGTGAAAGACCCTGCATACGTTGCGAATAATATGGGATATGGAAGCTGCTCTTGAAGTAACCTCCATGCGCTACTATAAGATATACGACGCGCTTGGATCATATGACGTGTTTTGATACATATATCGTCTCCAATAGCATGAAGAATGTGTTCTTAGTGGTCAGGCATACGAGTGGATCTCCGGATTTTCCTCGATCCACACTTTGCTACGGATCCTGTCTCAGCAAAGCGAATTTAAACAACAGCAAATGTTGAATGACTTGGCTACCTTCTGTGCGGAAACGCAATCAGATACAGTTGATTACCATTCGCGCGGCCCTATTTAAAAATCATATCTGCTTGTTCACGATATGGATATCCTGCCATTGTTAAACTGAATACATCTTAGTTAACTCGCTACTACACACGTTAAACATTAAAGGCAGACTAGCCACAATTGTACACGAATGACAAATGCCACCATGTCAATATGGCAACATAGCCCCATCAACCATACAATTTTTTTATACTAAATAACTCGAAGACGAAAAATTTGTGGACATATGTTTACATGAACTTTTGTCCTTTTTGTTGTGATGAACCCGCTCGGAAAGATTTGTTAAAATATTTTGATACACCATATATATATATATATATATATATATATATATATATATATATATATATATATATATATATATATGTTAATGTTTATACTCGACTGGTGTAAAAAAAGATCCGGATAGTACAATTTTTAAATAAAAATATATTAAAACAAATTGTTATCTGTGGAAAAATTTTGGAAAAAAAAAGAAAAGATTAAAACATTAAAACATTTGAGCAAGCTGAAAATATTGGTCAGTATCGTAATTTCTAATCCAAAGAAAAAAAATCGAGTTAAATAAGAAAAAAAAAACGTAAAGTGCGCAATACCTTAATGGTCCATTTATATAAAACCTAGTTTCTGGCTCACTAGGATTTATATATATATATATATGTGTGTGTTACAATGATCTTCATCCGTACAAGGCCTAAAGGCTACTTGTAATAGAAAGTGTAATAAGCACTGTCCATAAGTGTTTGTGGGGAATATAACAGTTAAAGGACAAAAGCAGAAAGAAAAATCAATGTGTCTGTGATCGTTATTCTTTAGTAATATAAAATATTCCTTCTCCTTAGTTAATTAGCCTTCAAAAAATCGATTTTTTAAAAATTGTTCATGTACACTTTACGGAACAGTCTATTTACTGGTTTGTTCCGCTAACTTCTGTGTTCTTTCAAGTAACTTTAAATTTTCATCATCCTAGATTTTTTCTTTCGAAGCCAAAAAAGGTGTCTTTTGCAGCTTACCAGTTAGTTTTTTTCGATAACAGTATTCAGTAAAAACTAAAATAACCAAAAATCGTATGGTGTAATGCCTCATCCATTTAGTTTAATTGAGAGCAGTTCTAGTTGAATGAACTTTTACTTCTGTAAAAGGAGCTTATAGATGAGAATGTCTTTCAATCCTGTCTGAGGAATATTATCTTTGAATAATGATCGGGCTTTGATATGGTCAGTGGTGTGACATTTAGTTTTACCAACCTTTCTTACGTTTCACGCTGTTGTACAATATCCATGTTTCTTTGTTTCTTTAATAAACGGAACTGTTTTGTTTTAAATATGTGGAAGCTACACATCAAAGCAACTCACATAACCAAGATGCAGAAAATGCTTTTCGCTATTACGTCGCATAACGTTAATTATTAGACGTGTAATGTCCTTTACATGATCTCTATCACTTTACACAAATTGGCTACCCAAAATGGACCTATGCCCAACGAGAAATTTGGAGCATGTACATTGAAAAAACACTTTTTAGCATTCGGCTTTTCACAGAACCTTCTTCAAAAAACATCGCATAATTTTCTTTATAAAAAAAAAAATAATTAATATACCGAAAATTTTATTATTTTTTTTCTGTTTTCAATGTTATAATATCATGAACAACAATACACAGATTTCTATAAAATCTTTGTCATGTTCAGTGTTCCAATGGCAACTATCAAAATACAATAAAAATATTATCATGAAATGAGTTAAAAGTCCAATGTTTTTAAACGTAGACTAACGTGGCAAAGCGTAGACCAAATTTGCTCAACTCTATAGATCGATCTGAAAATATAGCCGTTTAGATCGTTACTTTTCTATATTTTTAGATCTACAATGCCCACGGGTATAAATATTTACTCTAATTACAGCCGCCACCAACTGCCAAAGCAAAAATACCAACAATTTCCTATATTCCCATCCTCTGAGAAAGCCATTAATATCGCTTTTCTTGTTATCATCGTCGCGATCAACAACATTAATTCACCAGGAAAATCCATCAGCAACATTATGAGCCTTCGGCTAGGGCCAGTAATCAAAGGTATCATCGTGGACTATAGATAGGACGATAGATCAAGTGGATAATCAGCCTGTAGCCGCCTGGACAGACAAAGAACAGGAAAGGAAGTAGCAGATGAGTGAGGGTTGGTCTTTTAAGAATATAAGAAAAGAGATGCGCGCGATACGAGAAAAGGAACTGAAGTGATGAAAAGAATGGAAAACTAAAGAGAGAAAAATGGATTAAGTAGAGAAAATGAAAGACGAGAAGGAAGTAAAAGCAGGAAAGTTATGAAAACTAAGGAAAATAGTTTTTAAAGACAAAATAAGAAAAATTAAAGCCGTAAAAAAACATGGCGTTAAGAAGATGCGAAAAAAAAGCAGAATGCTGCATATTTGTAAAAAAAAATGCGAATAAAAATACGTACTAATTTAAGAGAGAGAAAATAGCATCGTCTGTCGAACGATTAAGAAATCTAAATTCTACTGAAGAGATCGAATATGAAAAAGGGGGAAGGATGTAGCTAATGAGAGCAACAAAATGTATTTTAATATGCAATAACTACATTTTTATTTGCTTATTTGACAAGGGAAATGGTTCGAATCGGAGAAAACATAAATAAAAAAAATATTACTTTTTTCCCCACAAAACCAGCATCAATCAAACAAACTAAATCTACATATATTCCCTATGTGTGCATATCTATGTGTGTGTATAAGATAACAGAATAATTATAGGATAATTATTAATATAAATGTGAACATTGAAGTCAACACTCAGAGGCGATGGGCTGTCTTATGCTAAATGCAATCGTCAGGCCATGTATGTTGGGCTTTTTCTCGACTATTTATATAAATAATCGAGAAAAAACACACGTGGTCTGACGACTGCGTCTAACATGAAAGCAGCCCGTTGCCTCTGAGTGTTGACTTCAATGTTCACTTTTATATTTACATACGCTCTATCTCTGATATTGAGCACTTTATACCTTAAAACTATATTTCTTCATAGGTTAACTATTATAAAAGAAACTGTTTACCAATTGATTGATTTACTTTTGATAGCCTATCAATCTTTTGTATCTTATTTAAAGCCAGAAAATATTTTTTGGAGATTGTAAGAACTTTTTGAAAATAATAATGCTTAACCGATACAAGTCCTACTAATTAAACCAAGGCTGTGTGTGAAGAATAGGATTCATACATTTCCCAATGGTATGTTCCCGTAAGAGGAAAAATAAGTAAACGCGGGAAATATATAAAAGCTAAAGGAAAAATTAAAGAAGCGAAGATGAGATAAACAAGATGTGAAAAGAAACACAATGCTAATAGTTTAAAAACAAAAATGTGAATAAAAATGAATAATTTATATTTTCCAGAAAACCTGCATAAATTAAAAAGTTCAATCTAAATATGTTATGTATATGTGTATATGCATATGGGTGCACTTTGCATGAGATTGTGTGTATAAAATATAATGTAAAACAGTTTAGGTTCATTATTAAAACGGAAATTATTTTAAAGGATTATTTAGTTATTATGGCCTATCAACACTTTGCGGGCTATTTAAAGCCAGAAAATATTTGCGGGGGGGGGTCTAAGTATTTATGGAGATAATAATGATATACTAATCTAATTCATACTAACTACCTAATTCCTGGGGATGCAGAGGTGAATTCATACCTTTCTTAAGTGAATATAATGAACCAGACTGGAATTAGAACTCAGCTTTTCAAATTCCAATTTCGGGACGCCATTTTTTTTCACCATCTCACATTCACGCTTACAGCACTTGGTATTCCTAAGTGGTCACACATTTTGTTACTGATCAGGCTTAGCGTTGCTAAAATTCAGTGATTATACAAGAACCGGTTTTTCAAAATGATGTAGCCATAAGCTTAAGAAATAAAAAATAAAAATAAAAATTGTAAAAAATGAACAGCCAAACAAACTGTTGGAAATATATAATATTTTTGAAATACGATATATTTGCCATGATTATTTGAGGGATACAACATTTTCTTTGGCCGTGTGCTGATAAATCAGCAACTAACAAGAACGCGGTGTTTCCTTTTAACTAGAGGAGAATCTTCCTCCCAAATTCTTTAGTGATAATCTTTTGGTTGTTAACGAACACATGGTCTGCAAAAGGTAAGGCATGGAAAGTTTTATAATTCATTTTACCGTCTCTGTTACTGAAAAGTAATCGGCAAAACTGCGGACAATAAAAGAAGTCAGTACAGATCATACGCGTAGACTATATAGAAATCCGATCAAAATATCTCTCCTCGTAAAAAGACGATTGTTTTAACTTTTTCTAAAAAACAGTCATTGCAACTTTGGTTTATAGGCACGAGAACATCTACAAAGGACAGGAAATTGTGGAGAGCCATCATCTCGAATGTCCTAAAGTGATACGGCATATAGAAGAAGTTTCATCAGGTGTGATTGTGATAACCATGCCTCTCTACAATTTCTTGTCACTTGTTGCACTGAGAAACGTTGATTCCTTACCATCACGGACAACCATTCACCCAAACTCATTAAGTAGATTACTCATTGTTTCCCTCTGCCTATTCTTGATGCCCTATGCCTTGTTTTATAAGTTCTGTAAGTGTTAATATTCTCCAATACCCGTGCCTCATAATATATCATTGAAATTTCAACTTTTTCCTTTTTTTATTTATGTATAAATATTCTTCTACTTGACATTTTCTTTAGAAGTCCCTTTATGCTCAACTTTTCTGTTCATGATATTCTCAGCGTCCGTCTTTCAAACCACATCTCTCTTGGAATTTTTGGATACCCTGGTGTACTAGTGAGCCAGCCAAAATGAGCTGACTCATTTTATAGTTCACCAGTAGAAGGATTAACCAATCAGAAGGCTCAAAATATTCAATGCGACGTGTATAAAAGCGGCCATGTTTTTTTTTTCCGAATATTCACTGACAAGCCAGCCTTTAATATCGAAGACTGAAGAATTACGGAACAGCTGCTGCTGGTGGTGGTATTGGCGATATAGTCAGATTCAGTAGAGTGTCTGACTCGTGAGTATTAGTCTTTAACGTTGTTTTATTGAACAGATTATGTACTGCGCTGTATTCTATATTCATAGACTATGGTGAACATGGTTAACAATCTCAGTCGATTTCAGTCTCTTATTTAAGTATGTTGAAATTGTCAAGCTATTTAGGAGGACAGAAAAAATATAGAAATTCATCTGCGTTTTCTTTGTTTCTAACCAAGTTTTTCTGTGCTTTTCGGATGTCTGCATCACGCTTTCTGTCGTCTGTTTTTAAACTGTGCTTAAAAAGATTCACCTATCGTCGATCTATAAAATAAACCTCCAACCTTGAGAATCAATAGTTAAACAAATTGATAATTACTTATTCTTCTTTTATATGACCCATCAGGACGTTGGCCATAATGGCTGTTCACAATTTTTTTTCTCTTTATATCTCTTACTAATTTTTTATTTCGGTAACATTTCGTTGAAACACTGGTTTTCGTACAATCACTGTAATTAAGCAACGTCAAGCCTGGTCAGTATCTCTTGGTTACTGTTTGGGACTACCAGGTGCTATAAGTGTTCTGAGGTGTAATGTATAATGGTTCATAATTATTAATCTGAGAGAAGAATTCCAATTACTGTATGTATCAACTTCTTCTTCCCCAGCTATGGGTTAATTATCAATATTTCTATAAATAAATCATTATTATTTCAAAATAATTCTTACCATCTAAAAATATGTTCTGGCTTTAAATAACCTGCAACAGTTTGATAAGACGTCGAAAACAAATCATTCAATCAGTTGTTCTGCCAACCATTTACAAAATCTCGTTACGTATGTCATGTGTTGTCTTCTTCTTAATGTCAAAATTCCTAGGCTTTCTTTCCTCGTTATATGCCGTTTTTGTATCCATTGTCTCTCAAACTTCATCATTTCTTTCATGTTAGGTCCATTTATATTCTCAGCGTCATTTGAAAAAAAAACACTTTTTTCTTGCTTCAAGTCTGTTCTTCATGTGTGAGGAGATTGTCCAGTATTTGCTGCTATATAGAAGGACTGATATTACATAATAGTTACGTACATTTTTCTGATGTTATCGTCCTGGAGGGGGATGATCCCAGTGTGTGGCACCTTTAGAAAATGCTTGAAGACCATACCACGGTTTGACCCAAGTCTTGTGAATGAAATTGTGTACACGGAACTATTGGGGGCCGTCGATAGCTGTGCTAACACGAAGTTACAAGTCTTTGAGGGTTTAAGCGTGCTGTCGTTGTTCAGATTGTTGACCATTCTAGATAACAAGCTCTCTCCCAGAAACTGTAACTAAGATCTGCTCAGCATAGTTGCAGTATAAACCACAGGTTAGATCTGTGTGTGTTTAAAAAAACACAGAATTTGCCTGAGTGAGAGTCTGCAATAGGGATTAGGTACACGCCCTATAAGGTGGGTATCCTCGAAGACGAGTGGTCAAATATTATTATTATTATTATTATAGGAGGACTGATATCGCATAATAGTTACGTCGATTTTTCTTCGTTTAATAGAAGAAAAAACAGGCCTCGGCTGTTTCTGCTTTCTGCTATTGCATAGACCAGCGTGAATGTCTGGGCAATGAGATTATCCGTGGCGAGACATCATTGTTAAACCTGAGGAAGTTCGTTTGCAAGAAATCGACAAAATATGTCAAAACAATGAAAGCGAATGTTTGTCGCACATTCATTCATATGTTCAGGTGCATTAAGAAAAATTTGGCTTGACATTATTGCTTAGGAGATTTGCTCATAAAGAGAAATCAATCGAAAAATTAAGAACATCTGCAAGCTGCACATTATGGAAATGAAGTTCAAAATTTATTTGTAATGTTTTCCCACTAAATGATATTAAAAAGAAAACATTAAATACGTTCCGTTAATAGGAGGTTGTAATCTAATTAAAAGAGATGTCAATTTAGATAATTCAACTAAAAATAATTTGATTTTTTTTTTAAATCATCGGCCAAAAATAGGTGCTATTTTGTGACGTCAACAAACACTCGTATGACACATTAGTAATGCCAAAGAATACCCGCTGTAACTTTCGTAATTCTCGATGTAGTAGAGTTGTAGATACAATTGAAATACGCCGTTGAACAATACTGGTGTCAGACGCCTTCGAATAGCATTCGCACTAATAGTACTTGCTCGATAATACAGGCTCGAACAGTAAACCGAATATTGATCCGAATAGAGAAATAGTATAGTGAATAGGGTAGAGAATATCGATCCGTATAGTAATAGAGGATATAGAAATGGTAATCCGAATGGTAATAGAGGATAGACTAGGAATGTGGTCTGTATAGTATAGAGGATAGACTAGAAATAGCGATCACTCTGGACGTCACACGACTTCCTATATATGTGTTTCCTCTACGGTCACGTGATCTACTTAAATCAATCATGGGATCGACTGTGTTTGCTCACTGGCAATCTATGTTCAAACTGATGTGTCGGCAGCAACACTTTATTTCTATAAAACATGCAAAAGTATAAATGTGAAAAAGAGAAATTAATATTTAATTACAGCTATTCTTACAAGTATCAAGCTGGTGGAGAAGTTTAAATATTGGGGAAGAATTTTTGGAAAAATGCTCTACTGAAATTCGAAAAGGCACTGGACTAAGGAAAGACGCATTCCAAAAGCCAAGCAAGTTGCTGAGGAATGGTTAAGTTTCGTTAAAACCAAAGAAAAGATTGCTAGGTTGCTATCGATTCTCATATAAAGTGGTGAATATTATACACTCACTCTACGAATAAGGAGAAAACTGGATCTAACAGAAATGTGGTTCTACAGAAGGATACTAAGCATTCCATGGATAGAGCAAGTAAGCAACAAGGAAGGTTTTAAAGAAAATGGTAGCAGAAAGAATAGTTGCACTGATAATCAGGAAACGATAACTGGACGTAGAAATTAGAAATTTTAACCCTCACGAGGCAGATCGAGAGCAAGAGTGATTAGGGAAAGTAGCGAGCCACTGAGCTGACGAGCTTATTTAAATGGATGGTAGAACAGAGGGTGGGATATTTTGGAAAGCGAAAGAGGCTGCTAAGAGCTACACTACATAGGAAGTTGTGGAGAGTCGTTGCATACCGAAGAAGAAGATTCATACAAACTCTATAGCTGGCCACTAGTATTCGAGGATACCCGTAAGGCACATTAATTGTTTAACACTCACTGAGCCAACTTGCTGTTTATACTGCAACTATTCGGAGCTGACTTCAAGCTTCTCGCGTGATCAACAATCTAAACAAACCCTCGATCACGATGATTTGTGACTTCGTGCTAGTACAGCTGTGGATGCCTCCCAAGAATAACGTCGACCCAGTTTCACACACAAGCTTGGGTCAACACGTGGTATGGTTTTCAGGAAGTCTCCTTCCTAACAAATTCGAACACGTGTCTTATGGCCAGAATGCGAACGCTCTAACCAATCGGCCACGTGCCCATACAACTACCTACTAACTACGTACTTACGTATAGTAAGAGTATAAGCATTCTTATATGTCTTTAATCCGATTGACGAGATTGGCGTATATTAAAATAATTAGTACATAGGGATCCATATGTTTTAGATAGAATAAAAAAAAATAACTATTAACTAACAGTATTTTTTCATCGGTAATATATTTATATTTCCCAAATTAAAGGCCACAGATGAAGATCTAACACAATGGGAACCGGCTGTGATTTGATAGTCAGATGAGTTCACAATGATTTTATCTGATACTGAACTTGCTTGTGTTTTATGAGCAGCCGTAAAAATCTAAAAGCGAGACCTTGAAAACTTCTCAACTCAGTAGTGATGCAAAGATTTACTACTGTCTTAATAGTAAATGTGATCGCTTCGAGGAGATCAAATTGGCAGCTGATCCCAAAAAGGACCTACAATCAGTTATCCTCTGGGGCAATAAATGAATGTCTCCAAAACGTAACTTCTCTCTTTTAATCCTCTGAGAGAACCTTTTTAGCCTCCCATCAGCATGATTGCTACTAACCGACAGGATAGTGATTCATTTCGCCTTCTCGGGCTAAAATCTTCCAATGAAATGACGTGGAAAGATTATACCAAATCATTTGCTATTCTGCTGCTATGAAAGTTCGTTCACCGTATCATCCGAGACAATTTTTCTCGCTAGAAGCTATCTTACAGATTTATAAGTCTACCATTCGTCCATGCATTGAATATAGCTGCTGCATATAGTCTGGTGCTTTTGACATATATTAAGATGCGGTATATAAAATAAAATAAAAAAACAATGCAATGTTATTGATCCTGTCGTGGCATCACGATCTCAACCACTTTCGAACCGGCCTAACGTTGCCTCCCTCTGACTTTTCTATGAATATGTTTATGGTAATTGTTCGTCTTTAGCACCAAGAATTATGGATTTAAGCGCGGTACTAGATTAGTGATATTTTAACAGTAGAAATGATTAGATGTAACCGTAAGTTTTATGCTAAACCGCAATTCTCACTTAGGCATAATCCTTCCGGCTTTTGGCTTTCCAGCCAATCTTGATCTACAAAAACTTAAATGTAATGTCAATCGTTATATGCTTGTATTCTTAATTGCTATACTTTTATTGCCATCTCCCAAATAATGTTTTATTTTTCTCATATTCTCTCACACTCAGTAATACCTTACGTCATAGTGATTTTTTTCGCTTTACTGAATTAAAAAAAAAACAGCAACACGCTACCCTCGAGGAGGAAGGGGGAATTGCATGTCATAAAAGACTTTCGGGATCAATTGCCAATCAGCCGGAAGGAAGGGAGTTCCGATATCAGTTTATATAATCAAACCAAATACGAGAGTTGTCCATTGGCGTATGATAGGTGGTCGTTGTCATATATATATATATATATATATATATATATATATATATATTATTGTATGTCTATATTTCTAAGATAAGCTATCATGTACATTATTTACATTATTCGGACTATTGTCCTCATCTTTGTCGCCGTATTTATTACAAAGTTTCGGCCGTTGTACGTTCCGGCCTTCTTCAGGTGGTTGGAATGTCGAACCGAACCCTTTATTTCGCTCACTGGGGTAGACTGTTCTAGTTCCACGTGCCATGTTTGATGAATGTCAGTTATCACTTATCTCTTGTTAATTTCCCCCTGAAAGTTCTCCACTGCCTTAACCGGGTATTGAACTCACACTCTTTGGGTCCTGTCACTGGATCTAACCAACGCCTTTATCCCCTGTGTCATGTGTCCTCAAGGACAATAATAATAATAATGTAATAAATATGGCGACAAAGATGAGGACAATAGTCCGAATAATGTAAATAGTGTATATATTGTTGTAACCTAGAAAGGGTTACTGAATGAGAAATAACCAAAAAGGAAGGTGTAAATGAAATGGCAATCTTTATAACATCAACAAAATACAATAATCGCCAGAAACGTAAAGTAGACTAACCACTGCTAGTGGCTGACTATTTAGACAGCATAGTACACCCATTTACAATAGTGTCCAACGTATGTAAGAGGATTGGGAACATGTTCATTAGTGTTCATAGGTACACACACACACACACACACACACACACACACACACACACACACACATATATATATATATATATATATATATATATATATATATATTAAGAAATGGACAAGGTCCGACAATTTTATTTAATAAAGACATTTTTATGTTTAACGTTGTTATTTATAATACAAGTATTTAAGCAAATTTACTGTTTATGATAAATGTTATTTAATAACATTTATCAGGCCGGTAAATTTGCTTAAATACTTGTATCTATAAATAACAACGTTAAATATAAAAATGTCTTTAATATATATATATATATATATATATATATATGTGTGTGTGTGTGTGTGTGTGTGTGTGAAGAAATATAATTTAAGGTGTGTATTTATGGGCCAAAGTGCTCAATATCAGAGATACAGCGTATGTAAATATAAAAGTGAACATTGAAGTCAACACTGAAGTCGACTTCAATGTTCACTTTTATATATATATATATATATATATATATATATATATATATATATATATATATATATATATATATGGTGAAGCAGAGTTAGGGGGCCAGGTATTGTGATGTACATATATCGGCTGACGAATGATGAGAAATGGGAGCAAGAGAGGTATATTGTCGGAAATATCGCCGAGTGAACAGAAGATCTATTCCATTAGTCAAATATGAAAGACGACAGAAGTAGATACGAAGATATTCCAAGTCTCAATCACCTATCTATCAGACTGCGCAAATTAATCCTTGAATAAAGAATCAAAAAGTTTGAGTTTTCATTGCTCACCGTGACATTATTTCGCCTTCCGTTTCTTTGTGAACATACTCTTAGATTTTCCTAATTTTTATTCTCACCGAGGTAAACGGGAATCACAACCAACATGACTAATCTGATCAGTCCGTCAATGACCGTGTGAGGGCCTCGGATTTATGCTTAGAAACGTGATTTCGTTTTCTGACAATGAAAAAAATTATAGGAGATATTCTTACGATATAATACATGAGATGGTGTAAAGAAAATAAGAAAAATTAAAGATTATTTTAATGGATTTTAAAAGGAAACAAATTTACTGATAACAAGGAGGCTAAAATATTGCCGAGCATTAGTTTTCGTGCTCGACAATGTGACAATGAAATCGTGACTTTAAGTGGAATACGAAAAACAATTTTTTTAGGTAATTGTCGATACATGTTTAGATACATATATAAATAGATAGACATCCAATATTTATCGATAAAACGATATGAATAGATATGATATTAGAAAAGATAATTTTTTAGATAGATAGATAGATAGATAGATAGATGAGAAGTTGTAAATATACAATTGTCGATACATGTTTAGATACATATATAGACAGATATCCAATATTTATCGATAAAAAGATATGAATAGATAGCTAGATATTAGAAATTCTGAGATAGATAGATAGATAGATAGGAAGTTGTAAATATACAATTGTCGATACATGTTTAGATACATATATAAATAGACAGATATCCAATATTTATCGATAAAACGATATGAATAGATAGCTAGATATTAGAAATTCTGAGATAGATAGATAGATAGATAGATAGATAGATAGATAGATAGGAAGTTGTAAATATACAATTGTCGATACATTCTTGATAGATAAATAGATAGATTGATAGATATCAATGATCGAAAAAAGATATGAATAGATAGCTAGACATTAGAAATTCTGAGATAGATAGATAGAAAGATAGATAGATAGATAGATAGATAAGAAGTTGTAAATAAATAAATGGATATTAGAAATTCTGTGATAGATAAATAGATAGATTGATAGATTCAATGATGAAAACAATATGCTACTTCGTCTAGTATATGAGATGGTGGTATTTGTAAAAGGATCTGTTATCGTCAATGCAAATGTTTACTCCTGACCATAGCGACTGTGACACACTCAATATTTGACTTCTAGGATAATTCCTTTGCGTATCTTCAGTCAATATCCCAAATATATATTTCAGGTGCTAACAGTTCGATCAAGATTACGACTTAACCGTGTCGACTATAACGTTTCTCTTCAGAAAAGTACAAGTCTAATGTTTGACCAGCACTTCACTTTACAAGACCGTACCGGTCGTGCCAACAGCATTCATATCAGAGATTTCTCTTGATCCCACACTCGAAGCAACAAATCCTTCCCATTTATTTTTTATTATCAGTTTTAGTTGTAGGTTATCCACCCGGAAGCCGTCTCCTGGTGAGTTTTATTAGTTTTCAGTTTGGCCATTATTTCTGATCTACAAATCATTGACATCGTATCGCCAACCTTAACAACAATTTGTAAATTTAGTTAAATATTCGGAAATAGATCATTTTTCAAATTCAGTTGCTTTGTTGGCTTTTTTTTTCTTTGCTGGTATTTCAACCTTGATGGGTTATTTCATTCCAAAATTTAAAAAATTATGGATATTTATATTTATAGAAAAGACAGCAAAGAGGTTAAAATATTGTCAAGCATCAATCTTCCTGATCGCTAATGTGACAATTTTAACAATGAAATCATAGTTTTAAGTGCAATTTGAAAAGCAATTTGTTTTTAAGGAAATGGCACATAAGATGTAGATATATTTTTAGATAGATAGATACATACATAATGAACAATGTCCGATAGATATATAAATAGACAGAAGAGATTCCGAGATAGATAGATAGATAGATAGATAGATAAAGATTCCCAGATAGATAGATAAATGAGATTCCGCGATACATGGATAAATGAGATTCCGCGATACATGGATAAATAATTAATTATTTTATTTTTTTAATGCTGAAATCTAAATTTTTTGTGCGCAGTATTACTTATTTATTTTCTTTCGAGATAATAATGGGTTTAGTAATAAAAGTCTTCACAATTAACCCATAGCTAGAGGAGAAGAAGTACATACATAGATTTTCCAAGGGAATTTTCGCGTAAGTGAATATCAGTAACCCAATAGGTATTGGATATATGCTCTCCGATTAACAATTCATAGCCAATTATCTATGACACCACCCGCACCTCCAAGCTTACAGCATCTGGTATTCCCAACCTGTCAAGATACTAATCGTTGCTTACCTTCGGTGATTGTATGCGAACCAGTGTTTAGACGAAATGTGGCCGTAAGCCTCCAAATACAAAATTTAAAAAGAAATTGTGAAAAAAAACATGATGGCCAACGCCCTGAAGGGTTATATCACATAAAAGAAGAAGTGATCAAGTTGCTTGATTATTGATTCTCAAATTTGAAGGTTCATTTGGTACTTCGACGATAGCCAAGTCGTTTTAAACAAAATTCATGTAACAGACGGCGATCAGCGTGATAGAGAGATCCGTTGAATTATCAGAATTATTAAGAGGCCTTAGACAAATTAAGCAAATTATAAGAGCACAGATAAACTTCGTTAGAGACAAAAGAAATAGTGCTGAACTTCTTATATTTAAAAGTTCCAAGACATTATCAATTACACCACTTACAGTAATGGGTATTCCTAAGCGGTCACTCATTTAGGTACTGACCAGGCTCGACGATGCTTAACGTCGGCGATGCTATAGGAACCATTGTTTCAGCATGATGTGACCATAAACTCCAAAATCCGTTGAATCAGTCTATGGTAATAAATATGAGTTATGTTTTAATATATTAATTTCATGTATATATATATATATATATATATATATATGTAAGCAAATATATGGATATATATATTTTGAAATCATCTTCGAATACGTTTTCACAACATCGCCCACGTGACGACAACGTGATCATATTAAAACGGAACGCTGATCTTATAAAAAATTTCAGTTATCTGTTTGGATTAGTCTTTCTCTTGTGTCCATCGTCTTTTTTCATGTTGAATTGAATATAGTCTAATGTTAATTATGTTTTATGAATATGTCCTGAAGATGGTCTATTAGACCGAAACGTCCGACGTTGATATTATATTAACATTAAACCAGCATAATTGCATATTAGGATTGTTTGTTTTTTCCGTATACTTTTTTTCATATATATATATATATATATATATATATATATATATATATATATATATATATATATATATATATATATATATATATATATATATATAATTTATACACACAAACATACACAGATAAACATATATATTTAAATTGCATGTTGACATGGAAAGAAAAAGTCTTAGTATAAATGAAATTTGCATTAACCAGAAAGAGGCTTACGCAGAAGCGTCTCTCTTTTTAAAACTTGGATTTTGTAATGTAAGTATAGCAACAAAAACATTTCACTTTCATTTTTGCCTTGAAAAAGTCGGAAAACAACCTCGGCAAAAAAGTACGTTTTTTTTCCAATTGTCATCTTGTACCATATATATATATATATGTGTGTGTGTGTGTGTGTGTCTATGTATCATGCTTTTTCTAGCGCTCGCTTAAAATATACCATGCATCTGAAAATCTAAAAACTTATTTCTTTCTAAGCAGTGCAATAAAATAAAGCCATGATGACGCAAGAGGTTACTGAGTGTTAAAGAATGTGAGGAAAAATACTATTAAATATAGAGAACTATAAAGAATACGAATTAACAAAACAGTCTATAATTGCATTTAATTTTTTTGAAAAGAAATAATAACTGGGAAAGAAGAAACCAGGAGAAATGTAGACTATAAACTACTGTAAAACTTGTAGAATATAACTTATGGTTATATCTAGACATTTCACCTGTAAAATGAGGAGATCCTGCTACCAATATAATACTGTGATTAAATTCATAATATCTAGATGAAAGTTCATCAGAACAATTACCATGAAATTATTTATGGAAAAGGCGAGCTTCGTTATGGCTGTAACTGAAGCCGAGATGCTTGGTTAGAACCAATAACATTGCAGATTCTTCTTTCGAGTTTATCAAGAATCTGCAGATATATAGCACGAGCACCGTACAATCTGGGCGCAATATTCACACCAAGTGCAGATTGTGGAGTTATAAAAAGTAACATGAATTCTGGCGAGAATTCTTAGCGAGCAAGACACAGTGAACCAACTTTCCTAGCAGTAGAACTAGCAATTGATTCAATATAATCCTTATGCATAAAATGATATTAGAAATGCAATTGGAATGCAGAAGGATGTATACTGATGATTTATAGATGATGCAAAAGTGATTGATAAATTACGTCTCATGTAACTGTTATATAGGAATAAAGTGTCGCTGCCGACACTTGAGTTTGAACATAGATCTCCAGTGAGCAAACACAAGCGATCCTATTATTGAATTAAGTGGATCACGGAATCGTAGAAGAAACGCATAAACAGAAAGAATCATGACGACAAACGATCTACATTTCTAGTCTATCCTCTATTACTATTTGGATCGCTATTTCTACTCTTTCTTCTATTACCATACGGGCCGCTAGTCTCTGCTCTATTTACAGTACTATTTTTTATCCAGATCACTATACGGTGATTACTGTTTGAGCGAGTATTATTGAGCATGTACTATTAGTGCGAGTGCTATTCGAAGGCGTCTGACACTAGTATTGTTCAACAACGTTACTATAATTGTAACTGCGATTAAAATGTCTCTACTACAACGAGCATTACGAAAATGACAACCACTATTCGTTGGCATTACAAAAGTGGTAACGAGTGTTCGTTGACATTAAAAAAACTGTTGCAACTGAGAAGTCAGCTTGATATATTCGGAAAGGATATTAGAATAATCCAGTGATTATATTGACAGCAAATCGCCTGCACAAGGATGGGAAATAAAGTCCGTAAATATACAAAAAAGAGAAGGAGGTGCAAGACCGGGATGTGTCTACTCATCAGATTTATTCTGCCTTTATGGTAAGGTGATTCTGAGAGAATTAGAATTTCTACCAGGATTCGTTGTTCGTGGCCACAACCTTAACAACATTAAATATGAAAATGTCAGTACTGATGGAAGACACAGAAAATAAAATAAAAGAACTCTTACAGAAAGTACAGAAAATGAAAAGAAAGGGCTAAAAATCAATTGTAAGAAGACAGAATGTCTGGTTGTCAGCAAAAAGAAGAGCCAAACACGCCAATTAGAAATTGTTTATGCCAAAACCAAACAAGTGCCAAATTTTAAATATATAAAGTGTTTTAACAGACGGCAGAAAATGTGACAAATAAATCCTAAGGCGCATAATGAAAAATGCCTTCTAAAAACAAATCAACGTATTAAGCAACTAGAAAATCTCGTTAGAAACGAAGTAAAATAGTACTGAATTGTTATGCAATATTTGTCCTCATATATCACAGTGAACGCTGGACAATCTCCTCCCAGATGAAGCAAGACTTGAAGCAAGTGATATGTGGTTCTAAAGAAGGGCGCTGAAAATATAATGTGAGAATGCATTTTTTTTTAAGCATTTCACCCCAAGCAAGGCGGGAAGCCACTGGGACGCAAGGGGTTACAGAAAATATAGAGCGAGATCAGATAGGAGTGATAGAAGAGGGTATGAGGAGAAGGGTAGTGGATAGATCAAGGCAACTGGAGATGTCGATTGACATTACACTTGAATAGCTGGAGATTATAGCTCTCAGGGAAACTGGAATAGGGAAGGGAGTTCCACAGGCGAGAGGTGTGAGACATGAAGCTATTAGAGTAGAAGAGACGGCTACATTTAGGAGTTTCGACAGTGGAAGGGTGAGAGCGGGATGCCAGCCTTGTAGGGAGCTTGAACTCATGAAGTCTGGGAACCAGCGAATGCAGCTCCTCGGAGCAATTACCATGAAAGTATTTGTAAAACAGACAGAGAGAGGCGACGGCGCGTCTGTGTAAAAGTGACTGTAGACGAGATGCCAGAGCAGGGCCAATAAGAAAATAGGAATAAAAAAAGATATTTATACTTAACATCAGGAGGATACAATAAATTTTCGAAGGCACATAAAAAGAAAAGTAGGATTCGAAACTATGACACCCACAAGGTATATTGAAAGAAAAAAAACAGAGAAAAAAACACAACGCATACGCGAACTTGAGTGAATGGATGACGGAGCAGGATTTGGTCAAAACGTCAAAAAGAGAAAATTGATTGACAAATAAAAAGTAAAGAAAGTCGTGGAGAGCCATGAAATAGAGAGTTGAAAATTCTAGGGTTCATAATGAGGAAAGTGAGCTTAGGAAATTTAACACTGGCAGGATATATTAAAGGTAAGAGGATCATGTGAAAGTAGTTCATTACCTAGCTGGCGATCTTGTTTCAATGGTCGACAGAACAATATTAAAAAAAAAAACTCGAAAACGAATGAATTACTAAGAGTTACAAAGGAAAGTATGTATCACAACATATAAAAGAAGACGAATAAGATCCAAATTAATGCTCACAGAACGTATTGAAGGAAAGAGAGCGAGATTAAAACAGCGAAAAACTAACCTAATTATCGATGATGATGTAAATGTCAGAGCAGGGACAAAAATGGACGGTAAAGAGTTGCAAGGGACCGGAAGCTGTGAAGATGCATGATCACCCACGTCATGAATGGAAACAACATATGTCCTGAACATGGTCTATTAGACCGAAACGTCCGACGTTGACATTAAACATTAAAACAGCATAATCGCAAATTAGTTTTTTTGTTTGTCTTTTCAGTATATTTTTTCATATATATATATATATATATATATATATATATATATATATATAGAGAGAGAGAGAGAGAGAGAGAGAGAGAGAGAGAGAGAGAGTTCTTATGAGCTTTTCTGTTTGGTACTTCAATTTTACGAAATAAAAGTTAATACTAGATTATCAGTTAGGTCTCATCATTTTCTTTAGTTGACATTACTTCTCCGGCTGTTCTTACTTGCGGAACTCTCTTCCGGCTTCTTCTTTGATCTTCCAAAAATTTAAATGCAATGTCAATCGTTATCTTTTGTCTTTTTAATTCCTGTTTCTTTATTTTTCTCTCTCCTTAACAATGTTTTAATAATTTTTCACGTATTCTCACACACGTAGTAACCCCTTGCGTCTTAGTGGCTTTATTTTCTTTTAGGGGGCTATAATACTTTTCAAAAAATTACTAATCTTCAATAATCGCAAAAAATTCTGTCATTTGGAAACACTTATTTAACACGCCATTACTATTGATGTGTGCTTTTATACTCTACAAGATGTTTTTTCGTCATATTTGAATCTATGAATATTTGATCTATGTTCGAGCTCAAGTGTCGGCAGCGACACTTTATTCATATAAAACAAATAGAAATCAATTTTATTTGTTTACTGAAAATAAAACGGAAACTAT
This sequence comes from Acanthosepion pharaonis, assembly GCA_903632075.3. Taxonomy (NCBI): domain Eukaryota; kingdom Metazoa; phylum Mollusca; class Cephalopoda; order Sepiida; family Sepiidae; genus Acanthosepion; species Acanthosepion pharaonis. The sequence goes on along the minus strand of CAHIKZ030002290.1, from coordinate 2,767,152 downwards.
CTTCACATATTTAGATTTTTAAAACTTATAAATCCTTTGTGTATATTAGCCTTTTGGTTTTATTTTTCAAAGGAAAACCTATCCTTTTTTATTACTTATTCAGCACAAAACTAACCTGGCCGTGCGTCTCGAAAAGGACCTCCAAAAAAAACTGCTCTCTATTAATCACCACAGAGATCCTTCCCTACCATCCATTAGAATGTCTGACGCTCAACTTCTCGAGAGAACCTCTCTGCAGCTGCTCGGTCTTACGTTGACTGCTGACCTGAGATGGAACAAATACATTGAGTTAATTGCTTCGTCCACCGCAAGGAAAGTTGGCTCCCTGTGCCGCGCCAGGAAATTTTTCTCCCCGGAATCGATCCTCCAGATCTACAAATCAACAATTCGTCCTTGCATGGAGTATTGCTGCCATATATTGTCTGGAGCCCCTTCTGTTTGCCTCGGGGTTCTTGGTAGTCTCCAGAGGCGGATATGCAATATAATTGGCCCTGTTCTGGCATCTCGTCTACAGTCACTCTCTCTCAGATGCACCGTCGCCTCTCCCTGTCTTTTTTACAAATACTTTCATGGCAATTGCTCCGAGGAGCTGCATTCGCTGGTTCCCAGACTTCATGAGTTCAAGAGCCCTACGAGGCTGGCATCCCACTTCACCCTTCCACTGTCGAAACTCCTAAATGTAGCCGTCTCTTCTACTCCAAAAGCTTCATGTCTCGTACCCCACGCCGGTGGAACCAACTTCCCTATTCCAGTTTCCCTGAAAGCTATAATCTCCAGCTATTCAAGTGTAATGTCAATCGACATCTCCAATTGCCTTGATCTATCCACTAGCCTTCTCCTCATCCTTTCTTCTATCACTTCTATCTGATCTTGCTCCAAATCTTCTGTAACCCCTTGCGTCCTAGTGGCTTCTCGCCTTGCTTGGGGTGAAACGCTTAAAAAAAAAAGAGAAAGACTACTGATTATAATATATAACAAAGTAAATAAAAAATTAAAAAAAAACTAAATGATATATATATATTATAATAAATGGGTTCTTTGAAAACCATATGGAACTATGGCTGTGATAACATCTTAACAGTACTAACGTCGGGTTTGAAATTTTAAAAAAATCAGATAACAAAAATTTCTTCGAAATAATCGATCTTTTAATTATGGAAAAATGTTTTTCTTTGTTTCTATATTTGTTTCTTTCCGTCTGCGTTTATTTATTGTTGTTGTCTTCATATATTTAGTTGTTAATTCTATTTATTCACAAAAGAAAAGAAAAAATTAAATCATTTTTTGTAAGCGGCATAGAGAAGACTTGAAAAATGGGCTCTTGTTAAAGTGACCCTGAAGCCTTCACCGATTGTTTTAATCAGAATGTGTCTTTACATTTGCAATTTGAGAAGAGATAAAATCAGTGTCAAATTTGGCATAAATACAACTTTATTTGCACAGTAATGGTAGATAAAGGTCTCCGAGTTATTTACAAGATGGAATGTTGTTTTGTATTATAGACACAGCAGACTGCATAAAACAAGAGATAAAATTAGTTCAAGTATGTAGTAAGGGAAAAAATTCAAAAGTCACTCCTAAAAAATCAGGACTGAGGCTTAATATGCGGTCATTAACAGGAACATGTATTTGTGTGTGGAGAGAGAGAGAGAGAGAGAGAGAGAGAGATCGCATGCATGCGTGCCTGTGTGTATATATAATATTAAAAATGTACTATATTTTGTTAGGAAAGATTGAGCAATATCGGAGATGTCTTTAGATATAGACAATGGAAACTTGGTCTCCATGAAGTTTTGAGTCCACATGTTCTCTCTCTCTCTCTCTCTCTATATATATATATATATATATATATATATATATATATATATATATATATATATGTGTGTGTGTGTGTGTATGTTTGCATGTGTGTGTGGGTGTGTGTGTGTGTATATATATATATGGACTAAATAGTAGAAAATGTATCTGTAATAATTATTTTTATTCTCAAAAACCAAAAAGTGTTGATAAGCTCTAAAAATCAAATCACGCAATCATCAATATAGGCATACATTATATATGTGTGCGTGTATATATGTGTGTGCCTGTTTTTTAGTCTGTGCGTTTGTGAGAACGAGTGTAGTTTGTTGTGTACGTGTGTGTGTTTGTCCATCAATGTTTATCATATATACATATATATAGATATATAGATAGATAGATAGATAGATAGAGAGAGATAGATAGATAGAGAGAGAGAGAGAGAGAGGGAGAAAGAAATAGAAAATACAGAGTAATGACTTCTCTCTCCCACTTTCTTACACTTTGTCTCGCTCTCACTTTTTCTCACTCATTCTTTATCTCTCCCCCTCTCTATCTATCTATTTATATTTCGAGCTATCTAGGTATCATAAGAAAGACTGTTTCACAAAATATTGTCGACTTGGATATTAAAAGATAGGTCATTAATAACTTATCCTTCCCTACTCGGAGTTTCGTGTATATTCCATTCAGTCGTCAGGAAGTAAAATTGAATATTAATGAAATTTTTATTCCGCTTTTCTGTCAACACCTCTGACGATTTGGTGCCATATTTACAATTCTCTTAATAGGGAAACGTAATTTAAAAATTGTATTTAATTTGACTACACACACACACAAACACAGACCTACACACTCCTCAGTATCACTTATTACAGCAGAGTGCAATAAAACCCACAATTTACAAGAACCCCTAAGAAGAATTGTGGTCGAAAACAATAAATTTCTCTGTAAATCAAATTACCAAAAAAGTCTCGCTATAAAATAGGCCCTGTATATAAAACATCTCACCTCCTACTATCAAACAAACTTTGTTTAACAATGGGAGCGACGTCCAGAATCTTTTTTTCTAAAGAGAAATTCGCTCACTCGAATTCCAGTCCTGCTCAACAAAGGAGGCCTTGGAATAAACGCCTCTACTGGTATTCAAAACTATACACACACACGCACATAAACATACACACACACACACACACACACACACACACACACACACACACATATATATATATATATATATATATATATATATATATAAAATAAAGATAACTAGCTAAGTATTGCGATTAAGATTGTTATTTAGTTTTTCTTGCATTCGTATCTGATTTTTTCTGGTCATAAAACACAGAAAAAATCTTACTTCAGTTAATAACGGTCTTTTGGACTACCTAATAGATAACCAATTTAGAGTATTTCTTTCTAAAGTAAGCAACAGCAACACTGAACATCGAGAAAAAAAACATCCAAACCAACAGTTTCTATAAAAACTAAATAAACGTTAAGTTTAAGCCGGATCAATTTTTCATTAAAAACATTATGAAGATATACACATCAACAGTCGACCAGAACAAGAAAATTAAATTAATTATCTATTATAAAAAAATTAAAACGGACAACTCCATCGTAAACAATAACAACTCACCAGTAAGATTCAAATTATTGAGAACGAATATTATGTATGAATTTACAACCTAAACAGAGCATGAGGTGAAGGTTGCGATCAGACATTACGGCGCAGGTATCTAGAGTTCGACAGTGGAAATACGAGTCTTGAAGAGCAAGGTTATAGAGAACGTCCATCTACAATTGCTGTTCGACATTTACATTCACTATCCAAAAGAAACCCACGTCAAAATGTCAGAGAAAAGTAATGAGTTCCCGCTTTTCAGCAATATCGTACCATCTCAAGAAAAATGGCATGAATAAACTCGATAAATGGGTTCCACGTTGGATATCAAAGACTTCGACGTTTTGAAGTGCGTTCGATGCTGTATCAGCAATTTCCGAATGATCCATTTCTTGATCAAAATTGATCGACTTGCAATGAGAAATGGGTCATTTCTGACAGTCGTACACGATCAGTTCAATGGCTTGATCATGACAAAGGACCCCAAAACTTTCCAAAACATCCAAAATTGTTCCAACACAAGACTGTCTTTGTGACGGCTATTGGCTTTATCCAGTATGACTTTCTAGAATCTAACCAGAGTCTCATGGTCAAAGGTTACAGTAAATGCACATTTAGTTAAACAAAATGCGACACTGTTTAATCGACGAGGTCCAATTCTGCTTCAACAGTGCTCGACGATATTTTGCTTGACTGACACTGCACTACCTCACCGACTTGGGATATGAGACTTTGCAGAATCCATCATATTCCTTTGATCTCTCGCCTATTGACACTTTTTCAAGCATTTTGTCAATTCTTTAAGACAAAAGACATTCCTTTACAAAGATGTAGAAAATAAATTCAAAGGTTTTTTGGTTGTCTAAACCTTTAGACTTTTAGCGTAAAGACATAAATAATCTTGTAACTCAATGTCAGAATTGTATAGTGATTTACTAAGTATAGCTAGGATGTGGCACAAGGCCGAAAGTATAGAGAACCCAAAGAAGATCGGACTCACTAATCACGCGTAAATGATTTAACAAGACAAGCATGCTAACCATTACACCATGTCCAGTGGAAGAAATATTTTAACTGGTTTAAACTATGTTTAAATATATTAATTCCGGAATAAAAGTTGATGTTAAAACCGGACATTATTTTCCGTACAGCCTAATAGTAACCCTTGACATTAAGTTGCCTTTGAGTATTGTATTACATGAACAGTTATTAAACAAAAGCCATACATATTTAAAAACTTCTAGGTTCGAATTTTAACTGAGGTGAAGCAGAATAACATGTTGTTTTATAGGAGAAGCCAATCAAATTAATATACAGTACAAATGATAAGTAGATTAACTGTATATAATGGTGTATATATCCTGGAAAAATAATGTCCTTTGTAACCTATCATAAGAATAAAGGAATACACATGGAGATTTATTGACTGAAATAACTTTTAAAAAATGTATAAATTTCTCATTCTTATCGATAGAAAATCGTGAAAATTTCTAAGCAAAAATGAAAATCCCAAATCGATAAGCAAATGATTTTTTTCAACAAATTATTATCTTTATTAATCATTTTTCGAATAATCGTTTATTGATTTTCATTCTCATCAACTTACCAACGTGCTATCCTCTACTTCAGATCAATCACCCTACCCAGCGTGGCAATTCTGCGCACAGGTCAGAACGTCAGACGCCTTAATTAATTAGAAGATAATTCTCAATATTTTTCTGTCGTCTGCTAAGTTATTCATTAATATTTCTCTCAATTGAAATCTTTGCTTTAGCTACTCTCCGTTCAGTTTTTTAATCAATAAATTGTTTTCAATCAATAGGTAACACTAACCAATGGGCAAATAAGAAGAAAGAAACATATTGAAATTTGAATGTTTGCTACCATCTGATCAATATTTCAATCACTTTTCTCCTTGTTGGTCCATTTACTGACGTTGAGTTAATTCACTTATTACTTTATTCGTTACATCGTCCGCATGGCTGCACTTGAACGAATCGTCTATCCGACATAATCAATTGATTTCTTTATTGATTTTGTGACACTTTTATTCAATAAAAACTGAAAAGATTCAATCAAAATACTAAATCAAAGTGAATAATATTTTTTAAAGAAATAGAAATGAAAATATTATCTTTCTAATAGTGCTAATCATGTAAGTACAACAGAATGAATGTTAGTACCATTCACGCCCCCATATATATATATATATATATGTGTGTGTGTGTGTGTGTGTGTGTGTGTGTGTGTGTGTGCATGGTTGAATCTCACCATGATCAATTTGTCAGGAAGGCGACATCTTGATGTTATCGGACTGGATCGAGGTCGATCCCAGCGTGCGGCAGCTTTGCAAAGTGCCTGAAAATCATACCATGGGATGACCCAACCCTTGTGAGTGAAATTGGATAGACATATCTCTTGTGGGCCGTCGATAGCTGTGCTAGCACTAACTGTGCTGGCTTCGTTCACAGTGTTGATCATGCTAAATAACATGAACTCTTCAAGAAACTGTAACTAAGGTCTGCTCAGCATAATTGCAGTATAAACCAAGGAGGGCCTCTGTGGGGGGTTTAGCAAACACAAATGTGCCTGAGCGAGTGACTGCAATAGTGACTCGCTAGCCGCATTAGTAGTCGTGTATCCTCGAATACGAGTGGCTTATTATCACACACACACACACACACACACACACACACACACACACACACACACACACACATATATATATATATATATATATATAGCTTGACATGTTATATATAAGCATATATATATATATATATATATATATATATATATATATACAGCTTGACATGGTGTATCAAAAATACTGTTACATATTTTGGGGGCTGGTTCCTCACATCAAAACAAGAACAAAGAAACGTTTTTGATATATAATTTTAAAGTAAGTTTCCGGTATATAGCGCTGTGTTGTCGTGTAGACTAGGTTACATTTCTCATTTGTGCCTATTCTATTTTCAACATTCAACGTGTGTAGTTGTGATTTAAGTGAGAAGTGTTCCGTTTAACAATGGCAGGATATTGGTATCGTGATGAGGCAGATATGATTTTTACTTACGCCCATGCGAATGGGAATGGACGCGAGGCTGCACGGCTGTATCAGATTGCGTTTCCAGGCCGAAGCCAGCTGAGTTATCCAATCCTTGCTGCTGTGAAAGGATCCGTGGCACCACAAGCTATGGATCGGGGAAGACCGAGATCCGATCGTACGTCTGACCATGAATAGCATATTCTACGGGTTATCGTCAGATAACAATAGCATGTCGTTCATAGTTATAGTAACGCATGAAGGGTACTTCAAGAGCATCTCCTGTATACGTATCATTTGCAACGACTTCAAGTTTCCCCCCCCCTGACCACACACCATGGGAGAACTCTGCCGATGGTTTATTGCAAAAACTGCCTATTCTTTGCTTGTTTCTTCAGTCTTGTTTACGGATGAGGTAATATTTGGAAGAGATAGAATAACAAACATATACGACCAAGATGTGTGGGCGGATCGGAATTCTCATGGTACGATACATTCTAGACGCAAGCAACAGTGTGGGCTAGAGTTGTAGGTGACTGTCTGGTAGGTCCATATGTTCTTCCAGCACGTCTTACAGGTACTGACTACAGTGACGTTCCCTGACCATAATACTTTGTTTTTTTATCCGTGGAACCACCTAAAATAATTAGTTTATGCAGCCGTCATAATGCAGTAAAGCTTCATCAGTGTGTTATGGCGACATGCGAAACAATTCGACATCTTGTGGGAGCATTTGTAAGTGTCCGCCAGTCAATGATCTGACGGTTGCATGCGTGTTCAGAAGCAGACGGAGGACATTTTGGACATTTGTTATTTGCTCTGTCGAGGTACAACGATGGCGTTTTGCAAATATTTTTATATGGACGTTTTTCTTGTTTTGTTGTGAGGAACCTGCCGACAGTATTGCAAAAGTATTTGTATACACCTTGTATATATAAAGTATGCATCAAAAATACTACTACAAACTGTGGGGCCTTGTACTCACGCTAAACAAGGAAAAAGTCCATATAATCATGTGTCCGCAAATGCTTCGTTTTTTATTCAAAAGTTGACGTTAAATGTTGTTAAATGTACTATCCAAGATACAATCCCCAAATACTTATTACCATAGTTTGTGGTGCCACGGAACCTGTTTCTGCAACCCGACGATAAACAGCAGCAATGGTTGGATGACTCAGATGCCTATTTTTTTAATACACCCTGTATATATGAATTTACACATATATATGCATCCATACACTAAATGATAGCCCCGTGGAAAACCACTCAGGCCGATGCGTGTCTTAAAAATAAACCAAATGATTAAACTTCACAAGTTCTTTTGCAAGCGCTCCTTAGCCTGCTTGAGAAAATGTCAGCATTCCATAAGACAAGTATGGGTGTGTGTATCCGCACAAACATCGTGTGTACGTGTCTGTGCATTTGCGTACGTGTCTGTGCGTAATTGTGTATTTTTAGCTGTGATAGTCACGTGACGGTCATCTTCAACAAAAACAGAATCGACGAAACGTTTTCGAATTAAGACTCCGAAATGCACTTCTTTCTCTCTCTTCCATCAATATCGCAGAAAGTATAGCGTGAATGATCACTTCCGACACAGCTAGAAGATATCAGGCTTAGGCTCTTCTATTTTCTTTGTCTATATTAAAAAGGACGAATCTAATTATCATAAGAGTGCTAGTTAAATTACATACATATACATGTACACATATGTGTGCGCGTTCGTTTTGATCAGTGATTATATACATTAATGTGTGTAATTTCTCAAACGATTTCCCCAAATTTATTTCTATTTGTTTGATTTTTGAATATTTTAAGCCAAAGGAAATCGTCACTCAAAAGAACAAAGGAATTTTATCAATTATTATCATTATCACACTTACTTTGAATAACTGATTAACAACATATCGATTTACATTTTTTGATTATGGAATTTTGTCGTCAAAATCAGTCGACCTTAATTCGTTTATACAGGAATTTACGTAATTAGCATACACACACACGTGTATATATATATATATATATATATGCCTAGAAGATTAAAGACAAAAGGAAAACTTATCTTTGCCGATGTGTTTCGTCCTCCCATCAACATTATCAAGACATTTGCCTTGATAAAGTACATTGAAGAGGGAGACACGTAGACAAATATGTTTTCCTTTTGTCTTTATTATTGTTATTGTTTTGACAGATATATTTTTAGTTTATCTGAATTTTTACATATATACATATATCATTACATATTATTACTCCTTCTTTTTCTTCTTCTTCTTCTTCATCTGCTTTTTCAGGATGTGTTTGATCGCTAAAGTCACTAAAGTGTGGACAAATAAGACATCACATTAACTATATTTTTTTACCTCCACAGATTAAACATGGTTTTGTCGAACGAATTGACTCATTTTTCTGGGGTATGCTAAAAGGTGTACTCAATGAAGATCCCAAATGCAACACACTTGATTGAACGCATAAAGAGTGAATGTTCTAAAATTGACGGCAATGTGCAGTTATTGCATTGAGTTCACTTCAATCTTGCAAAGCGCATAAAATGATGGAATTTTTATTAAAGATGTTATTTGTTAATATTCCAGTTCAATAAAATGTTGGTGAAAATTTCATTTCTTGAAAATATACGTTTTTGCTTATGTGTTTATGTCTTTAAGAACACCCTGTTTACAGAATTTAATAGTACATATATTCAACAGTTTGTTTTGCCCACGGTGTATAGTAATGTGTTCAACACAATACGTCATTTTTACTTGTGGTCCAATGAAGACAAAACACGTTACTTATGAAATAATATGATAAATAGACTTCAGCTATTGAGACATAAATCGACCCGCAAATTTCTAAAGACAGGATTCAGAATCAAGGCATTTTTATATGCGAATATTATTTTTATACATATTCATATATTAAAACGAAAGATAACATTTATATGTTATTACAAGAGACGCCATTTTTAACGGGTACTCTTTGAGTGGGTATTCATGTTTTTCTTTTTAACAGTGACATATATAGCGACATACATTGTTTAAGAAAATAAAAACAGATTGCAACATAACTCTAATAATAATTACAGCCACATTCAAAACTCTTATGGATATGATCAGAAGCAAAATATCCATAACGATAATAATTCTGAAGCAATATATATATATATATATATATATATATATAGATTAACCTGTTACAACTGTTCCTGACAATATATCTGGGGAAACCTTCAGAAATAAAAAGAACGTATCTATGAACACAAAAAAACATATACATAGCAATTTGTCAAATACATTAGTCATATAAAAAATACGCAAAAATGAGTTCAGTCACAACTTCAACCTAAACAATACCACATTTGTTAAAAGAGAAACTAACTTAGAAAATTCTTGAGAGTGCTTCTATCGATTCTTGCAAATATGTAAAACTGCGCTTCTGATTTTTTCAACTATGCCCTTTCGTAAAAGAATGAATTATTTCACAATTGTTATATTTACATACATGTATATAAAAATGTTAAAAAATTTAAAAGAAAATGGTTAAATTCAAACCCTTCCATTATTTAAAATATATAATGTAAAAATTAGTCTCAAACTAAACTAATATAAATAATAATTAGATTACAAAAAATTCAATAATAAAAATAAGAAAATTTACCCCGTTTATTTTATAAGATATTAAACTGCATTACTTAGCATCTTTCATAATTTACCTTGAATTTCTGGGAACCTGTTATTTATGGGCGTTCTTAAAATTAAAAATCTAGCAAAACTAACGGCATTTTTACTTCTTTATATAAATACTTGTTGCAAAATAAGATTCCTTACATTTGAGTTGTCCATCAGAGAACGAAACGTGACAGCTAATTTTTCCTATTATCTTTATTCATATTGTTCTTTTTATAGATCAATTTTCAGTTACAGGTGAATTTTGACATACATCCACAAACACTAATAAATTGCGATGGATAAATTGTCGACTAAATTACACAAAATGAAAGGAACATTGACATTTCAAGTTAACATATATTTACAAAAAATTGTCTTGAAATACTAAAGTGTAAAATAAAATCGTGATTTGGCTTCAAACACGGCCTACAGACGATTTCAGCCTTCTTGTTTAAGTTGGTGAATGCTGCCATAATCCTTGCTTTTAGTTCAGATTTGTTGTTACAAGGATTTTTTTTTTGGTCTTTCGGTCACTGCCCCCAACACATAATAATCAAGGGGGTTGCAGTCTGGGGAGTTAGGTGGTCAGATATGAGGGGTAATGTGGTCGCAGTAATTATCTGACAACCATGACTGGGTTTTCCTGCTTTTGTGGCATCCATGCAAGTAATTACATATATATATATATATATATCTATATATATATATATATGATAGAATATAGTTTTAAGTTATGGTATATTTATAGGCTAAAGTGCCCAATATCAGGAATAGCGCGTATGTCAATAGAAAAGTGGACATTGGTGGCAACACCAAGAGGTAACAGTCTGTTTCAGGCTAAACGCAATCGCCATGCCTGTTCATATTTTTCAGCGGATATCTATTTTTTTTATAGACGCTCTATTTATTTATTAAACGATATATTTATTTATTTTCGTCTACCAGCCTTAATATCCGTGAAATTTTATTAAAGATAAAGATCCACTCTCCGGTAGGACTCGATGCTGCGTCCTATTCGGAAGGAGAAGCCATCGATGATGTACGTTGCAGTGCGTCGTCTATTAAACGAAACTGAATAATTTTCCAACGGGGACGTAAGTTCGAATCTTGCCGGTGAGAGAATATTTTTGTTAAATTAGTTTTTTCAAATATTTAGGCCGATAGACAAAAATGAATTCATATCAGTTTTAATAAATCAACGGAACGTCAAATCACTTCGGGTATTTATTAAAATAACGTTTATTTAATAAAATCTGTCACATTAATAAGCAAAAAATCCATTACTTCTTTAGAAATTAAATTTATTTGCACATAAGTATTGGGTTGGTGCATAATTATCAGGCATTTTTGTAGGCGTGTTATTCCTTAATAAAAATTGCTGTTATTTTATTAAAATGTAAAATAAAATATTTATTAACGTTTATTTTATATATATAAAATAAAGACCTGGTCTATTTTAAATACAATATATATATTTTAAAATAAAAAACAGTAATCCAAGTAAAATATATGCACTGCGCCAGCATTGCGTTACCCACATATTTTCGTTAAAATTTAAATTATTTAATGGTCAGTCTCTATCCAGACCCTGAAGATTGCGTTGTGCATGAATCTCTGAGTCGTGTTACCGTATAGGTATAATATATATATATATATATATATATATATATATATATATATATATACTTAATTGCGGTGTTATATTAAATCGAGCACCACTTTATTAACAGCAGCATTCTATGTGCCATAATCGTGCTGATTCGTTTACTGTCCTGTGCAGAGCTCAGTCCGCTCAGCATTTACGCATATTAGAAGCGGTGTTTATTAGATTACATCAACCGTCTCTGTGTAGACAAAAATACCATTTTGTTCGCATTCTCGGTTCTTTTAGGAGGTATGTGAGTGATTTTTTACCATTTTGTACTCGCTCAGAATCCTTTATATTGGCATATTTGCCAGTATATATTTTTCCTGCCACCCTACACACACACACACACACACACATATATATATATATATATATATATATATATATATATATATATATATATATATATATATCAGTGCATAATTATCAGGAGTTTTTTGTAGGCGAGTTATTTGTTAATAAAAATTGCTGTTTTGATTACTTTCTTAGTAAAAATAGTATCTTATTTTCAGGTTACAAAAATGCGTGTCGATAATCATACGCTTCGGAATAATCATTTAGAAATGTTATTGTTGAATTGTTATGTTTTCTTTTGTTTTTGTTTTTTTCATAATAAATATTGTTTTAAAACGCTTGATAATTATACACTAATCCAATATATCAATATTTACACTTTTTTTTAAATTAATATTCATACATACTTTCATTTATAAATACTTACATAGAAATCTATGATCTGTCCTCTGTGGCCGTGTTGAATTGTTCTCGTTTTCCGAATCTGGCTAAATATACAAAGCTGAGGGTTATTATGAGCTTCCGGTTGAGAAATTTCCACGCCCATCTTTTTAAAACGGTAAATAATGGTATGAATCCTCAAAGATTCTATTGGATTTCATATATAAATGTCTCTCTGTATTATTGAATTTGACTAAATTTTGTTTCCTTTTATTTTTTGTGCTTTTTCAAAGACATTGACTGCGAATCAAAAGTTCCCTGGGAACGTATTATTTATATTGACAGTTCATGTTGATGTTTCCATTCATAGTAATTTGTATTGCAAATCTGTTGCGACTAATTTTCGAAAGCAAAATAGAATAATCTACTATAAGTTATCTAATATAAACTAGTATAGAATAGAGAAAAATATATAAACAAAACTACAATTTAATGAAAACTGTTATCTTTTGCAGTCTAACTGATAATCTTCGGTTCTGTGTTGACAGTTAAAATGTCGTTGAGTGTTATATCCTTATCTCGAATAAAAGCTACTTAACGGGTATAAAATGTAAAATTTATCGGAATGAGACTAGATTACGGAACACAAAATAAAATGGAAAGAAGGCAAAAATTATACTGCAAAGAAGAAATTCCAGCAAATTAAAACAACTCGAACTTTGTCTACAATGTAACACTCTTTATCAGATATCCGATTATGTGTCATATTGCTAACAAAGGTACCGATAACAAACAAGCTTCCTATAAGTATATGCAAAAATTTCAGATGGAGTATATCTGTAAAAATACAATGTTATTATAGACAAATGTAAAACATATCTTACCTGACGCGTTTCGTCCTCTGAGGGACTTTAACAAGCAAATGTAACAAGCAAATGTATGGATTTTATTTTGTAACAAATATTTATATACAAGAGCAAAAATGATTTTTCCAAAGATTTAAATTTAAGAATATATTCATCAGGTTAGCCGAAATTTCTAGGCAAGTTATTGAAGATGCAAAGTGACACAATTCATTGTGGATAAAAGAACCTATGTAAATTATGTTCTTGACATATATATATATATATATATATATATATATAATGCAAATTAGTATTTAAATTATTTTTGGTTGGGAGTAATTTATGTGTTATGTATTTAAATAACATGAGGTTATAAAGTTAACCGTTTTCTTTTAATTTTTATATTCGTTTATGTTCTCTTGGAAAACTAACAGTTCTTTCAGGAATGGAGATAACTGAAAAAGAAAAGAGGACTCAGATTTATATTTTGATAAGTTTCGATAGCAGCACTGTCCAGAATTTTCCGTGTAAGTAAGTCACTTTCTATTTTAATAAGTGTGGCATTCTTTAAGTTAAATTCGAATTTATGTCTCTCTATAATTAATCCTTTTGATAAATTGTTGTGTATAAGATCTCTTCTCTTCATAAATACGCTTTCTTTTAATTTCTGCAGGTTTCTGCAATGTGGAGTAATTCTGGCAATTTAATTTTGTATAAACCTGCTTCAGAATTATGGTTTTTCGTTCTGAATTCTGAGTATTTTGGTTCTGATCATATCCATCACAGTTTTGGCTGTGGTTGTAAATATTTTCAATCTGTTTAAATTGCATAAATTGTTTTGAGCAGTGGATGTTACGGAGTTAGTAGGTAGTATTATGTATCTGTTTTTAACTGGTTTATTATCATTGTTGTTGAAAATGTTGTTATTTTTTGTGATTGTATATATTATATGCTCTTTTTTTTTCACATAGTGGATAAAATAATAAGGATATTGGAGGTTTTTAAAAGTATTTTCACTGTATATTTTTTCTTTGAGTAGGTATTAGAGGATGCATATTGTTACTGCTCTTACATAGAATCCTATAATAATTTCAGATTTTATTTTATTACGGTGGTTGGTATAAAATTAATCTGGTAATTCTTGTTGGTAGATTTTCTGTAATACTAAAACTGAAGTCCGTTATTACTTCTATGCAGCTGCTTAATTCTTTACTGCATTGTGTTGAGTATTCTGTCTGAAATTTGGATTAAATGTCCGAAGTTCATGTTTTATTATGCTTTAGCTAAAGTACTTTCGGCCTTGTTACTCATTTCCAAGAATAAATGTGTTATATGTGTGGTGGGCAATATTCCTTCATGTATATTCCGATATTCTTTAGAAAGCTGAAAGTTTGAAATAGTCTACTGTTAAAGGATGTGATTTCATATATATATATATATATATATATATATATATATATATATATATATATATATATATATACATAACTTTACATAACTTGACTATGAAAAATCTTCGTAACTGAGTGGTCAAAAAACTTCGAATCAGACACAAAATGGGGTGCTTATGCTTGAATCCTGATGGAAGGCGGAATGCCCTATAATAAGATTTGTCGAGTGCTCAGACTAGCGGACAAAAAAAAAAAAAAAGAAAAAAAGAAGCATCCCCACAAAAGTATGGGAAACCCAGAGAAGATCGAAATCATTATTCAGTCGTAATTGATCTAGGGAACAAACTGTTTAAACATTACACCACGTCAAAGTGTCCTGGACCCGGACAAAAATGATTGTATTAATTATTACAAAATGTATATTTATTATTTATAAAATAACAATGATTAAATAAAATATATATTCTGTAATAATTAATACAGTTATTCTGACCAGGGAGAAAGAAGGAAGCAAGAAGCCTACCTGCAAAGTATTAAGAAGTTAAATTACTTCGGTTACAAAAAAATAAAAAAAATATTGCTCTACATAACTGTGATCACATAATTAGAACAAAATTTGTTTGATTTGATATACGTTGAATTATACATTTTTTTGCATGCCAATAGATCGTATTACTGTTATGATTTCATATATATATATATATATATATATATATATATATATATATATATATATATATATATATTTTAAACAAGTTTGGTTAAATAATTTAGATATATCCTGTCGATTCGTTTTCTTTGGGATCCTTTGAATTTTTTCACGGTTTATTTTTTTTAAAGTCACATAAGCACATATAAATACTCACATACAACTTAACGCCCTGAAGATTTCTCAGATGAGATTGAAAATACTTGGGAAAATAAAAACTATACGAAAGAAAATGTTGGTGATTCTCTTAAGTATTTTCTAAGGCCACCGAGAAGTTAATCCTCGAACGTGAAAGGATTACAGCGAAAACTAATATGTCTAAATTATTTAAACAAAACTGTTTGAATGAAAATATGCATATATATATATATATATATATATATATATATATATGCATATATTTAATAAATAATATATATATATATATATGCATATTTTCATATTTATGCTAGATAAGGTCATCAACTTAGCTCAGGAACAAATAATAATAAAAACAAATGAAATCGACATCATTAAGCACTTACGTAAATCATTACTATTTCACAATGAAGAAGCATGGATAAAGAAAGATGAGATCTTTGATACTACAATGCGAAGCTTTGACGGTGCAATGTCCTGTGAATTCATAGGTATATACTTACTACACGAACTTATACACGTAAAATAATAGATAGAAATGGCACAGGACTCTACAGGGACGACGGTTTCTTAAGAAACTGTAACAAACAAAATACAGACAAAACTAAAAAAGCAATAGTAAACATTTTCAAAAATAAGGGATTCGACATAGATATAAAAACTAACCTCAACGTAGATTTTCTAGATGTTGCCTTCAACCTAAGAAAAGCCACATATAAGCCATACAGAAAACCCAATGATAAACCACTCTATATACACATATCTTCCAACCACCCGCCTTCTATAATCAAAATCGATTAACCGCAGGCTTCCCGACAATTCCTCCAATGAATCCTAATTAAACAAAGCTAAGAAAGACTACGAAACAGCCCTAAGAGATAGTGGATTCTCAGCAACACGCATATACTCACCACAGAACACAAAAAAGGCCAACAGGAAAAGAAATATCATATGGTTCAAACCACCGTACAGGAAAAGCGTAAAATCTAATGTAGGAAAAATATTCTTCAAACTCTTACACAATCACTTCCCGGAATCAAGCACCCTACACAAAATATTCAACAAAATCACAGTAAAAATCAACTACAGTTGCACCCAGAACATGGCACAAATAATAAAAAGGCACAACTGTAAAATTATCAACAAACCTCACGAACAAATTGAACCCATATGCAACAGCAGAATAAAGAACGAATGTTCCTTAAACGGTAATAGTTCACAAAACAACATAATATACCAAGTCACGATAAAATCACCAGATAATGAAAAAAGAGTATACATAGGAGTAACTAAAGGTCCCTGGAAACAAGAAATTATGCACACAAAACATCTTTCGCAAATAGTGAATACGCGAACAGCACAATGCTTTCTAAGTACATCTGGAAAATTAAAAGCAAAACGCACATCACACCAAAAAATATCTTGGAAAATAAGGAAAGGATCATCAGCCTACAACAACCAATCAAAAACTTGCTAACTTTGCGCAGAGGAAAAAATAGCTATCATTACCTTCCCAGATCAATATAAATTATTAAATAAAAAATCCGAGCTCATCTAAATATGCAGACATGAAAACAAATTTTTACTGCGTTACTTAAAAATCGAAAACTGAAAAAAATAAAATAAAATAAAATGAAAAAATAAAATAAATAAACAAAATAACAATAAAATAAGTAAAATAAGTCAACTAATTTAACCCAAACAAATTACCATATCACAGTCGTTGTAATAGACGATATAGTATGAATAAATAAAAACAAAATCGATGAGCCCAAATAATTAAAGTAAATAATAAACAAATTAACAAGCCATTATGACCAAAATATTAGTTAGACTATAAAAATCAAACCAAAAATCGGACGAAAAACATAGCTATAACTGTTATATAAAGAAAAAAAATACTACGTTACTTAAAGATCGAAAACCGAGAAAAGTAAATAAAAATATACAGTATAAACAAATTTTAAAAAAACAAGTAAAATAAATTAATCTAAATTCATCCAAACTAATTAATAAACTAACAAACCGATTCCGATAAATAAACCTTAAAAAAAAACAAATAAAGTTAATCAATCCAAATAAATACATGAAGTAATAAACAAATTAAAAACTGCTCCCGCCAAAATAATAGTTAAAATAAACTACAACAATCAACTCCAAAATTGAATAAATAGCTTTAATTTTCTTCCCCAACAAAAAAAAATTAAATCAGCGATATAAACAAATTTTTACTGCGGTAAAAAAAAAACACCGATTAAAATAAAAATAAATATATAAAATACGAAACAAAAAAAAAAATACTGACAAGCAAAATAAGTTAACCCAAATAAATAAACAAATAAACGACTTACTGTAAATTAACCACCAAAATAGACTACCCACAATGCATCACTGACCCGTATATTTAAATAGCCGAGAAAAATAACAGCACTCGTGGCCTGACGATTGCATCTAGCATGAAGCAGACTTTCGCCTCTAAGTGTTGACTTCTATGATTTTTTGACATTTTTGTTGACTTATATATATATATATATATATATATATATATATATATATATATATATATATATATATATATATATATATATTAGCTTGACAGTTAGCAGGGTGAATGCTTATTATACTTCCATTTGCTATCAACGTTTCAGGTGATTCATTATACAGACTTCTATAAATATATGGTCCATTTTAATTTGATTTATCGAATAAGTGGGATAATAGCATATATAACGTATGATGTTACTCGAGAAACATGATTCATACAATATCTATGTATTGTCATTATAGTTGCCTGAAGATTGCGAGAGCGTGAAACTTTTTTGCTCTGTCTAGAAAGTCTAGGCGTGGATCTCCTGAATTTAATTGCGTAGGTAGGTGTTTGGCATTTGTTCCTAGTTTTCCTGCTTGAGGTTTTAGGTCTTTCGATAAATTGTCTTTTGTCACACCAACACTATTGGGTATTGTTATATATATATATATATATATATATATATATATATATATATATATATATATATATATATATAAAGGTATATTTAGGTAAGAGGTACTCATCTGAAAAAGTTTGATTAAGAAAGAACGAAGAGATCCTTCTGTTTAATTTTTAATTTTCAAAATTTTGAATAACTTGTTGCATGTTCTTCTCGAAATTTTGCATAAACTGCCAGAAGTTTATAATGAGCTCTTGTATATGTACTTTTGACCGTCTCTGGAATTTTCCAAACTAATGGAGTTCCTGTATATATATATATATATATATATATATATATATATATATATATATATATAGTCATCCACTGTTTCGCTGTATTACAGCTCATCAATGTGGCTAAATGTCCAGACGCCTCTAGCTAGGATCGAAAACCGTCTGAATTGGCGTCAGTCGGAGATTTTACCCCTAGGCCGTTGGCGCAGGGCAGGGAAGAAGGCGAATTTTAAAGTAATTTATTTTTAGCTAAACATACAGAGACCGAGAGAATTTGATTTGCTTTACCGAAGAGTCTTGCATTATCAGCCATAGTAGTCACTGTTTACAAACTCACATTTCCTTCCCCAAAGAGCTCAAACGAAATAACTTTTTCAGGATCATATATATATATATATATATATATATATATATATATATATATATATATATATATATTGTTAGGGTCCGGTTCTTGTACCACGGTGATGGTCCAAGGTAGAACGAATAAAGAAGAACTTGAACACGGATATGGAATAACACAGATATATTACAAACAGGAATATATACAAAGAAGTAGAAAGTGTTAGTATGAACAATCAGGTTTAGTAGAGAGATCGATGTAGTCTCGACCAGTATCACTATTCCAATGTCTTGTAGTAATTGTCTGAACGCGACTCTGTTTCGGACTGCCTCTGACTCGATTGACTGGCTCGCTCTGACTGACTGACAGACTCCTGACGGACTTCTGACGGACCGCACTCCAGACTTCAGACTGAACTCCCTGCTTCCTCTTGAGGCGCAGTATTTATTACGTATGAAATAGTCTATTATGTTATTATGGGTAAGTTCCCTAACGTATATATATATATATATATATATATATATATATATATATTTTCTTTTGTTTGTCATACTTTCTTAACTGTATACATACGTACATATATATATATGTATATATATAGTGTTTTATCTCATACTCTTTTAACACTCAGCAACACCGTGCATCTTAATGTCTTTACTTCCACACACACACATAAACACACACGTGTGTTTGTGTGTCTGTGTGTGTATATGAGGAAATTCGCCATCAGTAAAATGTTTCTACTCTCGCAGTATTCGTAATTAACTGTATCCGAACCTTAATTTCATTTTAGTCACGTTATGCTATCCCCCCACCACCACCACCATAGCATATGGACCACCATTTATTTACAACTCCGTGTCTGGTGAAAAACACAAAGAGCTTGGTCTGTTTGTTTCAGTTTTATGGTTATCTCATCTTTCAATGACCAAGTTTTTGTAGACAGTGCCGTATAATCATGAATCAATGATTAATCAAAGTTTGTTAGTCATATCTACTATTTTCTATGCAATGCATGATTTCCAATTTATTGGCATATTCTGTACTCTATTGCAGAAGATTAATGTCTGAAAATCTTATCGTAAAAATACCCATGACTCTGAAAAGGCAGTAATATAAGCACGTGAGTTAATTAAAGAAAAGAAAGTTTTTTTTTCTATTTTTTCCCCCAGTGAGAAAATCTGAAATGCTTTTAGCTTCTTGAATATAGACTCAACAAAATTTGATATTTGTTTTATTGTCGACTACTGGCGACATATCTCGTATGGGCCTCCCTACAATCACCATATATAGACTTACAAACACTGCTACCAGACTTCCACTCTCACTGTATTATTTTCTTTCATGAATCAATAACTGTAAGTGGATCCATCATACTCATAGCCTTGCGCCTAACATAGATAATTTTATTAAAAATCTTGATCTCAGTTCATGTATTGATATTGTTTAGGATGAAATGTTCATAGGATGGCTATAAAGAAATGGTGGTTGAGCTGTGAAACATGCATTTATTTCAACTTCTTATTAATATCTGCATTGTTTCTCTTCAGGTAAACTAACATCTGATTTTTCAAAGAAGACATCCCATGTAACCAGTAGTGACTCTATTTTTACAGTGAGAGTCACCCATTACAAAGACCACGGTTACGTTAGGAGGCCACTTGTGTATACAGGTAAGGGAGATGACGATTAACCCTAGTATTTGAAGAAGTTAAGATTGTAGTGATCGGAGAAACATCCTGTTGGTAGTCGATTCACAGGGCAGTGGTTCGCGGGAATGGAACTTATAATATTTCTCACCGATGGAATATTGTTATTTACGGATAAAGTATTGCTGCCGACACTTGAGTTTGAACATATATCGCCAGTGAGCAAACACAGGTGATCCCATTATTGAATAAAGTACATCGCGTGACCATAGAGAAAACGCATATATGGAAGATAGCGTGTGTCTAATTGATCGCCATTTCTATTCTATCCTCTATTAATATACGATCGCTATTTCTAGTCTACCTGCTATTATTATTCGGATCACTGTTCTAGTCTATCCTCTATACTATATGGATCGTTGTTCTCCACTCTATTCACTATACTATTACTCTCTTCAGATATAACGTGACTACTATTCGAGCGAGTGTTATCGAGCAAGTAATATTAGTGCAAGTATTAGCCGAAGTCGTCTGACAACAGCATTGTTCAAAGGCGTACTATAGTTGTATCTGCGATTAGAAAGTCTCTACTACAATGAGCATTCGTTGGCAACGAGTATTCGATGTTATCATTAAAATATGCAAGGAATATGTGTGGTTTTCTGCTATGTAAATATTATGGTGGGTTGTTAACGTGAATGTTTGTCTTGGCGGGACCAGGGAATGTAGTTTGTCCGTGCACTTTCCATAGAAGTAGCAATAAAATAACGATAGGCTTGCCACATCCAGCCTGTGGGAGAATTGTAGAAGTGTCGAAAAAATTCTTCACCCACAAGGTCTTGGAGACTCTTTTGAACTCTATCAAGCCTGGAAAGTGTTATCAATATTTGCATAAAATGGCATTTAGTCCCCAATGGCATTCATGATGACATGATTATTACATTAGAGGGCGATGCGCAAGTTTTATCAACAGTGCAAAAATGGGTAGCTGAATTTCAGAGGTAAAGGTAATGTCTTGAAGTTGATCCCAAATCTGGACATCATAAAACTGCCATTACCGAGGAAAATATTGCTCATGTTGATCACATGATGATGAATGATCGGCGATTGACTATAAATCAAGCATCCAATTCGATTAGCCTATCCTGCGTGCTAGATGAGAATATTCTACAAAATGAACTTGGCATGGCGAACATTTCTGCTTCGTGATGAAAAGCAAACGAGACTGATCCCATCACGGAAAAATTTGACATTGTACGTGGCAGAGCTGTTTTTTTTTAACATTTCCTAACTTAGGATGTCTGTGAAGGTTAATCACTTTGAGACAGAGACAAAGTGAAAACCCATGTAGTGCTCGAATGAAAGTCAAAGTCGTCTCATCTGCAAGGAAGTTGATAGCCCCAGTTTTTTT